>JARVLU010000002.1:30413817-30430571 GCA_031762415.1 Simpsonichthys santanae | reverse complement strand
ATCGTAACCCCAGGAGACGTTATTCCCACATCAACATAATTTATAGACGCGGGGTGGGGCCCACACAGTAGGTGGGCATGGACTAAAAGGTTTTCAGTGGATGCGCTGCGCGCGGAGGGATACCCAATAAGCGAAGCTGTCTAAAGGGCGTAGCTCATATGAAATAGAACTGGCGGAAACTCCCGAAAACTCACTAAATGGCTTAAAAATAATAAAAAATAATAATAATACTAAAAATACTTTATTTATAAAGCAATTTAAAACAACCACAGCTGCAACAATGTGCTGTACGCATGAAAAAGTACATTAAACAAAAAAAATAATAAAAAATACTTTTTTTTCTTCATATTTTATTATTAATTATGAATTATGATGCGTCGTAGGTCCGAGTTGTCGTAGGTCGGGGGCGCCGTAATTCGAGGACTACCTGTATATGTATATGTGTGTAAGGCTGATGTGTTGGTATAATGTAGTGTCTTTGTTCTCTCCAGGGACCGTGGAATGAGCTACATTGTAGGAAACAACTGGAGGGACCTGTTTGATGTTGTTATTGTCCAAGCTGACAAACCTAGTTTCTTCAATGACAGGAGGAAGTAAGTCTGTTTTAATATGAAATCTCTAATGGATTCTAGTTCAGTCCTGTGCATCACTGCACTGCCTGGAGCTACTTGTAGATTTGTGTAATAAGGGACAAACCTGTAACCGGGGATGTATTTTTGAAGCTGCTGATTATTGTTCACTGCAAAAGGGAAAGGTGAATTTATAATGTTTTTGTTCATGGGTATGTTTGTTCATTTGCCTGTATCATTAGCAGAAAATCTCACGACTCACTGGACAGATTCAAAGCAAACTTTGAGCATGTAATCACTGGGTGACCTCTATAACTCATTAACTTTTGGAGTCAACCTTATTCAGTGTGGCTGCCAAAGCGATGCAGTCTTGGCAAAGAGAAAAAGGGCTACAACTTGTTCAGTCTTACATGAACTGAGATAAAAATTTGGTGTGGTAGTAGCTGAGACTTCTCTAACTTATACGCCGAGCTCCTAACTGAATACATTTTCAACACAAGGTGGTTTTGGTTCAAAACTCTGGCATGAAAGATGGCAGGGGGTATACATTCCTTCAAGAGTATGGGAGATTGACCATCCAGGTTACATGCGTTTCATGGGTCTGGAGAAGACTTAGAAGATGCTCTTTGATGCATTCAGTGTGTGTGTGTGTGGGGGGGGGGGGGGGGGGTGTAAGTACAGGGTGCTGCCGAGTCACTCTTTTAAGTAAGTTGTTCTGTTGCTACATAACCAAAGCAAGAGCTGTGTCCTCATCTGAAGCACAAAACAAAACCCTCCTGGTTTTGCCCCTCAGGTTTCATCAGAAGGTCAAGTCCTAACCTGTTGCAATTCACAGCCTAAACTGTAGTGGCTAAGACGAATCAGCTCCACGAAACGGTGGAATGTCCCCTCCTGGTGGGGGGTGAGTCTTTAACTCAAGTTGTGGGGGAATAGTTGTTAGTTTTGTTCACAAGCAACGGTAGGATGCAAAAAGTGATGAATCAGGGCCTTGTTTTCAGCGCTGGAGGGATTGTTCTCATTTGTCGTGATGAAGAATGAGCTGAGCCCAAAGGCAAAGCTCTCGAGTTACTGCATCTTCTCCATACCAACCCTTACAAACAGTCTTAAAGTAATGATCATGACCAAAAGAGCAATATTCTTGATACAAGCGGCTGAAATGAGCTTCCTCCATAGGGTGGCTGGGCTCAGCCTTATAGAGAAAAGATGAGGAGCTTCATCATCCAGAGGGGGCTCAGTGTAGAGCTGCTGCTCATACACACTGAAAGGAGTCAGTTGATGTGGTGCAGGCATCTGCTTAGCCTCTTGGGAGGAATCCCAGGCACTTCCTAGGGAACACTGTGGAAACCCCCAGGAGCGCTGCTGGGGAGAGGGAAGTCTGTTTTTCTTTCCTGTGCTTGTTGCCTCTGCCAGCAGCAGAAGATGGATGGATGGATGGATGGATGGATGATTATAGGATGCTAAAGTGAGCTGTATTTGTGACAGACCTTTCAGGCGAGTGACAGACAAAGGTGCTTTACTGTGGGACAGAATTCACCGGCTGGAAAAAAGGCAAATCTACAAGCAGGTACTGTCAAGAAATTAATCTTTCTTATAATTGGCTGTGGATACATCTCTTGAAGCTTCCTATGTTTTAATGAATTTGTTTCATCCACAGGGAAACCTCTATGAGTTCCTGAGGCTCACTGGCTGGAGGGGATCCAAAGTACTTTACTTTGGAGATCACATTTATAGCGACTTGGCAGTAAGCAACATGCACACACACTGTTACAACAACGGATTTATAATGACTAATAACTGCACAAATTACTGTTCTTTAGAAGATGAATATAAAAAAGGCATTTCGCTTTAACAAAACAAAAGAAAACATTAAATAGATATCACTTTACTCAGTGGTTCCCAACTTTTTTTGCTGCCCCCCATTGGTTTATAAGAAAATTCCAACTCCCAACCCCTCGCCATAAACTGCAACTTCTTTTAAATTAAAAAAACAACAACAATCCTCTTTTACAGTGTACCAGTACTTATTTAAGTATGTTTTTCAACATTGCTATCAGTAAATAAAATTAAAAAAAAAAACTTCTCTGTGCAAACTGGGTTCACACATATGAACGAGTCCCTGATAAGAAAAAACAAAATTAAAGGTTTTATGAGCAAAAATGACACTTTTAATCCTCACCTCTTTCCAGTGACTGGTGTGAGCCTGCTTGTTGCTGCAGATCTACTCAAACCTGGGTTGTAGTTGTGATACTGCCTCTGAGTTCATTTTCAATGTCCAGCTTTGACCTGTATTTTGTCTTGAGAGGCCACAGCAGAAAAACCTACCTCACATAAGCAGGATGTGGGTGATCTTTTCTCACGACAATCCAAAATGCTGTTTTCACTGTTTTGCCACTTGTCTTCAGTTAAAGATTTCAAGTGTCCACATTTCTTTCACTTGCTGCTGCCACTGAAGTTTTCTGACTTTATCTGCCAGATGTGGGAGGTGTGTGTTTGTGCCCTGCATCTGCAAGTTCAGTTCATTGAGTTTGAGAAACAGGTCACTGAGGTATGCAAGTTTCATGAGGAACTTGTTACAGTAACATTTGTAGGCAAGATCACTGCTTGTCTCTTCCTCCAAAAAGATGCAGATCTCATTCTGCAGCTCAAAGACACCAACGTGCAGTGTGTCCACTGCACGTTGGGGGAAACACTCTTGATGAGCTCTTGCAACCCTCCTCGTCTCCCAGCCGTAGCCTGCTGTGTGTGCAGATCCCCACACAGCCCTCCCATTTCAGACTGGCCACTTTCAAGTAAGAGTTGATGGTTTTAAACAGTTCTAGTGTAGCGGCTCTGCCTGGGACTTGTTTGCAGAAAAGCAATTCCTCATTTCATCTCCATCTATGAACTTGACATAAGCTATCGGTAAGCAGTCTTTGTTACTGTCAGTGGTTTCATCCATCTGCAGAGAAAAGTGGTGGCTGTCAGTACCTTATCATTAAGCTGCTCCTCTACGTCCTTTGACTTGTCATAAATGTGCCTGCTCATGGTATTGGACAGAAGAATAGCCCGTAGTTTGCAGACTGCTGCGTCATCAATCATTATTGAAACCATAGCTATAGCACAAGGAAGTATTAATTCCTCTTCAGTTGTGTGCATCTTACTCTGTGCTACTTGTTGGGCAACTATATGAGCGGAGGTGAGCATTTTTCGGCACGGATGCTGCTTTAGTAAAGGGACCATGTTGAGCACGGCAGTTTGAGTTTTTGTCTGAAAATGGGAACTAACTTGACTTTGTGCTCTGGATATTTTTTCTTTAAGTAGCATCTTTGCTTGTTGGGCGTCAAACTGTCACAAGCTAGCACTTTGAAGACAGACGAAACACCACAGTCTCTGAATTACCTACTGTTGGGCAGGTGACACCAAATGCGAGATATGCTTCATCACAGTTTGACTTGGAGGGAAGTTGTTTTAGAAGCATTTTTGGTGACGTTTCATCTTTTTGCCTTGGGTTTATGTGAAAGCCCCCAACAAAAACTTGTCCTTTATGCTAGCAGTGTCCAAACCTATTATTTTTTATTCAGTCATACCACACACACCCCCTGCAGTGGTTCTGCACCCCCCACTTTTGGGAGCACTGACTTAAAGAAATGGTCCTGACTCAGGAGCCTAAGACCCATGTTTACTATCCAGAGGAATGAGTATTGACA
Source organism: Simpsonichthys santanae (assembly GCA_031762415.1). Taxonomy (NCBI): domain Eukaryota; kingdom Metazoa; phylum Chordata; class Actinopteri; order Cyprinodontiformes; family Rivulidae; genus Simpsonichthys; species Simpsonichthys santanae. Next base: position 30,426,316 of record JARVLU010000002.1, on the reverse strand, counting down.
CAGCACCTGTGGGACAGACCAGTTCTGCAGATGAAGTTCCAGAAATATCCACTTCTTTACAAACGCAAGCTCAACCAGCTCATTTTAATTAGGGATGCACCGATCCACCTTTTTTTTATTATTTTTTTTATTTCCAATCCCGATACCCAACTCTGGTTATCTGTCGATATCAATACCGTTCTGATATCATCATCGTTAAACTCCTCTCTACAACTTGAGGTAAGTATATAGTTAGGTTAGGAGGGTAAATTATATCTTGGCTGCAGATATTCAATCAAGCTGCAAAATCCTTTTTTTTCTACAACTGATAGAGGTTGATCATCAAGTACGATGAAGTTCAGCAACTTCTTGTAATCCCTTTAGCTTTCACCTTGCCCAGTGGAAGTTCACTTTACTTATGGAACAACTCCAGAAGTGATTTCTGCCGGCTCCTTTTGTCTTTCTCCCGCCTGGCTGAACAATCCTCGTGCTCTTTAATGTGGGGCATATTCAAACGTTTGATTAAGTTTGTTGTATTGTAGGTCACGATGGAGCTTCCCCCTTTCAATACAGCAGCTTAGCAAACATTGCACATTGCTGTTTCTTTAGACAGGTTGATCCCATTGAGCCTCAGGGACTCATTTACAAGAGAGACCTGATTTCTTAACAAAAAGTGACAACAACACTGGATAACAACAACAACAACAGTAGACAGTCATAAAATAGGCATAGGTATACACATTTAAGTTTCTCTCTTTTTTTTTTTTTTACAAATCAAAACAATCAAAACAAAAGGACAATCAAGAGGAATAGTAGCAAAAAACAGCTAAATTTAAAAGGCGATTTAGAAAAATACCGTGGACATGTTGCAATGAAAAGTTGGTTAGCCGTTAGCCACAGCGCTGCTCAATCCTCTGTGCTGGTGTTGTAGCTGGCTGCAAACTATGAAATGGATTTCCTGAATTCCTGCGAATGACAATAAAGAATCTCTGACTCTGAATGTGAGGCGGGTCTTGTTATTCTGGGTTCATGAGACACGCCTCCGTTCAGGAAATCCATTCCATAGTTTGATGCCAACTTGCAGAGCAGCTGGCAGGGAATCACATGTGGAGACGTTTCCACAGACACAACCACAGACATGCATCATGGATCAGAAAATCTTTGCAGGTTGGATCGGAAATTTCAGATAGGTAAATTATGCTGGTATCAGATGCTGATACGGATACTGGATCAGATTGGCCCCATCCCTAACTTAAATGGAGACGAAAGCAGAGTCACATGCCAGTAATTTATCTGTTGATAATAAGGGGTCAGTAATGTACCAACAGCACATGCAGACAGTAGAAACAGGATCCTGGTCACCTGTTCAAGCGTTTGGTTCACTCCTCGACTCAGGTGATGTTAAAGTTGTGTATGACTTCACTTCTTGGTTTAAATGTGTTCAAATATATTGTTTTTTTTTTGGCTCAGAATTACTTATTTGCATAAGTGTGAAAGAGTCATAAGCTTATCATGTAGCCCTGAAACAAAATTGAGGGAAACGTATTGCAGATACCTAGGTGCCAAACATCACTGCAGTCTGCCCCTGGGATTTTTTTTAACAGCTTTTTTTTTTTTCCAGAAGGCATTTGAATAAAAAACACTGCAATGCATCAGTGCGTCCTCACCGTTCAATAATGTTATATTTACTCTGCACTCCGTAACAATGTTTCTGAAAACGTCCAAGAAACCGATTGCAGCACCTATATCATAAGAAGAAAGAACCAGATGTAACAAGATACAAAAACATGCAACGTGTTGTGTAACAGCAGGGGTTTTATAACCGTTTTAGGTGCAACTTTCAGGTTGTCTTAGTTTTAAGAAGAATGTGGCCAGACAGTAATTCTGCTGGCATTGCCTTTAGTATTTCAATACATTTACACAGATGAAAAATCTCATTTTATCCACACACTTTCTCCTGCTGCCTGCAATATGTGTGCCCTCTGCACATCAACTCTCAGCCCTGTCATGTGCAAAAGAAAAGAAAACCTTTTCCTCCACTAAAGTAAATAATGGCACAACTGGGAGTGAAAAGTGTTGCACAAATCTTCGCAAATAGGTGCACAATTCATTTAAAGACCTTTCCGCACCACTTTAGTTCTTTCAGATAAAAGTATGTTCCTGCAGAATCAGCTGCAGAGATCACCCCATTCTCACCTCTTTGGTGCAGATTTTGCTTGGATAGTTTTTCACTTTGCACCAAACTAACTTCATGACAGACACTAAAATGTAAATTTATCTCCAAGTCTCCCTGCTCTCAGAATATTTGGGTGAGACACAGTGAAATAGCTTGAATGCTTAAACCATTGTCTACTAAGATAAATTTACATACATAATAAATTATAGCTCATTAAACTAGTGCAGCTGAGGTTTTAGAAGAAAAAAAAAAATCAATATTCTTGTAAAGTACATCTTACCTGCTGCTCCACACCTTCATTAATTAGCATTAAAGCACATCATTTACATTTTGATCTGTACAAGCAGCTTCTCATTTCTGCCTAACCTTTTTATTTTTTTTATTATATATATACATATATATATATATATATATATTTTTTTTTTTTTTTTTTTTGCATCAGAGCGTTTAAGTGTTTGTGCTTCTGTATGGATATGCACGATCAGCTGTAAAGACCGATGCTGAAAGATCTAATTAGCATCTCTGGCATGCTGCCTGTTCAGTGGCCAGCAGCCACCAGTCAATGATGTTGTCTCGCTTGTTCAGAGAGATGGAAGTTGGTGTTTGTGGTTTCCACCAACCACAGCTCACCATCAGGCTCTGTGGCTGTAAAATTAGATTACTACTGTAAGTGGGCACAGAGGAGAAGCATCTGTGAGTTAGCAAAGAGTTAATTAAATTGCAAAAAGTCCCAAAATACATTATCTGAACCCTGGATGGGTTTCAGATCAGTTTTAGCTTTTGTTGTATTTTAGTCTGATTGAAGTTATTTGACTGCAGGAATCTGACAAAAAATACAAAAAAATACAAAAAAGTGATACGTACAAAAACTATTATTAATTATTGTATTATGGTTACAATTCTGAAAATACATACTGTATTTAAATTAAACAAAAGCAAACTGTGTACCGTTTCTCATGAAAAACAACTTGAAATCGCAACAGCATTTTATAAATCACAAGTTAAAATGAACTTTAAAAAGGGTTAGGGTTAGAAACAATTCAAACAAATAACATGTTACTATTTAGTTTCACATTAAAAACAAAATTACAAAATTGGTTCAAATAGAAAGCATGACACATAAGAAAACAGCAACAAAACAATCAAAAACACCATTTAAAATGCAATAATGTTGCAACACTGCTGAATGTTTTTTTTTTTTTTTTTTTTTTTTTTTTATTTTTTTTTTTTTTTTTTTTTTTTTTTTTTTCATTTTTATTTGTACAACAGAGTATTTAGGGCCACGCTAAGAAAAAAAAACATTACATTATGAGAATAAAGTTGTAATATTACGAGAATAAAGTTGTAATATTAAAACTTTATTCTCGTAATATTATGACTTTATTCTCATATAATTCTTACTTTATTCTCATAATATTGTGACTTTATTCTCTTGTTATTATAACTTTATTCTCATAAAACTATGACTTTATACTCGTAATATTATGACTATTCTCATAATATTATGACTTTATTCACGTAATGCTATGACTTTATTCTCGTATTACCGGTATTATAACTTTTTCATAATACTATGACTTTATTCTCGTAATATTATGACTTTATTCTCATAATATTATGACTTTATTCTCATAATACTATGACTGTATTCTTGGAATATTATGACTTCATTCTCATTATTTCAACATTATTCTCGTACAACTTTATTCTCATAATATTTTGACTTCATTCTCGTAATACTATGACTTCTCATATTATTATAACTTTATTCTCATTGTATTATGACTTTATTATCATCTTATTATAACTTTATTCTCATAATATTATGACTCTATTCTCATATTATTTCAATTTTATTCTCGTACAACTTTATTCTCAATATTATGTCTTCATTCTCGTAATACTATGACTTTATTTTCGTAATACTATGACTTTATTCTTGTAATATTATGACTTTATTCTCATAATGCTACGACTTTATTTTTGTAATACTATGACTATATTCTCATAATAGTATGACTTATACTTTTCTCATAATGGTTTTTTTTTTTCTTATCGTGGCCTGGAGTATATTTGCAATCTCTCTATACTTTCGTATACTGTACTTTTCACTTTACTGTACATCATAAAGAACACCCCTTGGACCTTGTATTACAAATTTTATATTCTGTACTCTTGTTCACATAACTGTTTTTTTTTTTTCCTGTTTTGTTTCACTGTAAAAAAAAAAACTTAATTAAAATGAATAAATAAATAAACAAATAAAATTGAAAGCAAAACAGCAGCTAAAGCAAAAACACATTTTTAGAAAACACAAAAATAAAAGGGACAACACACGAGTTTAAAAAAGGCCTAGCATTCCTTGGAGGGATACAGAGTTTTAAACAAACATCATATTTTGAGAAATGACTGAATTGTATGTGTTTAGGTCACATTTTACAATTATTATTATACACAGTCTTATGTGCAATGATTCCTGAACGTTCCATTCAAATCTGTTCAGTAGCTTGAGTTATTTTGTTAACAGAGTTGTCTCTAAATATAGTTGGTGGCACAGTTTTAAACTTAGATGTTTAATTTGTTGGTGCTTTGAGTATCTGTTGGGGATCACACTGCGTTGTGTTTTTATGAAACCAACCCGATCACTGCTTGTTGCTTCTTTCCACGTGTGCAAATCCTTGATACAAACAAATATTCATTGAAAAGACAGACTGCACGACGTCCTTTTGATTTAATGTGGATCCTGTTTGTCCACCAGGATCTGACTCTGAAACATGGCTGGAGGACGGGCGCCATCATCCCCGAGCTGAGGCAGGAGATCAAGATCATGAACACACCGCAGTACGTGCACATGATGACCTGGTTGCAGTCACTAACTGGACTTATCGAACAGATGCAGGTCAGAAGATGATATCCAACATCTGGCTTAATCTTCTTACTAAGCGTCGTTATATTTTCCTTCTTTTGATCCCAACATCTTTGTGCTTAACTTCACTGTGTTGCATTGAAACAGGTGCACAGTGATCCTGCAACTCGAGCTGTAGTTGAGGAGTGGAGCAGAGAAAGAGAAGCCATGAAGTAATGACCATAATCCTTTTTGGCTCTGAAAAACTGTTTGTGGAGTATTTATTATTTTATTTTATTTTTTTAGCTCTTGTGAATATAAATGTTTTCATGTGTTTTCATGGTAGGCCGCAGTCAAAGAAGATCTTCAACCCACAGTTCGGGAGCCTCTTTCGCACGTATCACAACCCCACCTACTTCTCCCGTCGACTCTCCCGCTTCGCCGACATCTACATGGCCTCCATCAGCTGCCTGCTCAACTACGACCTCAAGCACACTTTCTTCCCTCGCCTCACTCCCCTGCAGCACGAGGCTGGGGTGGAGGTTTCACCTCCAACTCCACAAGACCAGAACAGAGTCTGATTTAAAGACCAGGAGAGTTCAGGAAGTACAGACAAACGATCAGCAATATCTCCTGATGCATGCTCAATAATCCAGGTAGATAAATCTAACAAGGTCAAGTCAAGTCCTCTGGACACTGCGAGAAGGTGCTATTTATTAGACAGTTTGTTGCAGCTCCTCAAACTGAAGAAGTCTTCTGGATAAAAGACAAACATTTCATTCAACAAGAAGAATCTGTCCAGAGGACCTGACTCAACCTTGTTAGAATCAGCAATATATATTGTTGTTTGTCTTCTGGCTGCTCCTTTCTGCAGGCGTCACCACAGCGCACAAACATTATGAATGATTTGGCAAATGTTTTGTGCCGGATGCTTTTCCTTACGCAACCTGGGCTTGAACCATCGACATCAGGACTACATGACCACTGCACTGACCACCGAGCCACTGCAGCACTAATGAGTAATATTTAAAATGTAACGTTATTTAGATTATACTTTGGAAGACTCTCTTATTTATACATGTCCTCTCAAAGAGTCGAGTCTTAAGCGTGGACTACTGGTTGTAGTGTTTTTAAGCCATACGTGTGTGTAAGTGTGTGTGTGTGTGTGTGTCACAGAGCGAGAGCATGGGGTAAAATTATTTAAAACATTTTTACACAACCCAAACAGTAGGGGGCAGTCACACACCGTTTTTATCATGTATTTATATATTTGAACTCTTTTGTTTCTGCTGGTGCAGATGCTACCAACTCCATTGCCTTAATCCATTCACATCACTGCAGGGTCTGTCATTTTTCTAATGGGCTGATATGATTTGCATCCTCATTTTGTGCCTTACATTGACACTCATTGCACAATGCTCTCTGTATTTAATGGTTTTAACCCTTTGCACACCATTATGCATTTTTGCAGCTGACATTTTGTCATATTTATTTAAAAAAAATACATACTGCTTGCTATATTTTGTGTGGATGCTGCTAATTGATCTACAAACTAAGCTTCTTTAGTAGAGGTTTTGACAGGTTAAAAAAAAAAAAGAATCTGGTGAAAGTTTTTTTTTTTTATATATACATCCTAGACTAAAACTGTATGAACTGACACATTTTAAAGAAGAAAATATTAAAAGACAGTAACAGTAGCCAGAAGCAACAGAGTGGTTTGCTACTGCTGTTGGAAATGTATTGATAAAGGGTATTTTATTTTTTATTAAATATCTATATAGACTGATCCTTGCACAGAGCTGTTTTTATTATTTAAGAGCTTTACTGCATTTATAAAGACTAACGTGATGCAAATAGACAGTAAGCACGTTGTGATATACAGTACTGTATATAATTTTTTGACAATAATCATGAGATAATAGAATTTGACAAAAATATATGAAGCCTTGTTTCAATATCAACTTTCCCATTACACTTACAACTATGGGTCTACTGGTTTTAATCCCCACAAATCGTGTTATGGTCCACTTTTGCTTCTGAGGCTTAAATCTCAGACATGTGTCTGAGATTCTGGACAAAAACGTAATTCATCAGGGATCAGAAATGATCAGGTCTCTGACACTTTCCTCTGAGATGATTTTCAGCATCTCAGTTTTTACTTGAAGGTGGAACGTCTGAGCCTGCAAAACAGCATGTTGTGGACCTCCACTTCTTCCCCAGCATCCATCCACATCAACATGATGGTCACAGCTGTGTCCCCCACCCCCCTCCCTCAGGTGGGCTGCAGCATCCATTCTTATGTTCATCAGCACAGATCTATCAGTTTCAACAAAGGTCTCCTTTTCATCATGATGCTGAATTGGTCTCTTCAGCCTGTCGTTCTCTTACCTCAAGATTGCCCGTTGCAGGTCACCGGTCACATCACCTGCTAGAGCTCTTATTTTATTGGCCTTGCAGCTGTTAGTTTTGAGGGTTTTTAAATTAGCATAACAGTAGTGCTTCTGTCAAATATGTTAATTTATTTTATTTTTTGCTCAGGTTTGGTGTCTGCACTCGTAACTCTTCTTGCCTAAGAGCAGTAACAACATAGTGTGCAACCCATTAACTGATATTTTTATTTTTTTTTGTTGTGCACAAGCAGAAAGATGATGGGGCTGCTCTTTGAGTCATCTGTTTCGGGCTGTAGCCTCATTATTTGGCTGGATCTCTTTAGGGTTTAAACAGATGCAATCGTCCTCCATGAGGTCACAACAACTGCAGCTACCTCGACCTCTACACAGCCCCTTGTTTTAACCTCCTAGTTGCAATCATCACTTACTGTAGTGCTGAAAGCCCTGAATAACTTTGCTTATGTTTTCAGACATCTTATTGTGTCTATTTACTGCAAACAACTTTTGTGTCAAAATGACCAGTCCATAATGTGGGGTGCCATTTGTAAAGTTACAGTCAAGTTACATCAGTATTTTGGTTTATTTATCCTTTAATAAGAAAAAAAAAAAGTATTTTTTTTTTCAGTCATATTTTCACCATGTTATTCATACATTTTTAAATGTCATAGTTCCAAACTAAATATTTAATTTTCAAGCTAAATATTTAGTTTACAAACTAAATATGTGACTTGCAAGTTAAATATTTAGGTAGTGAACTAAACATTTAGGTGTAAATTACATATTTAATTTCCAGGCTAATTATTTATTTTCAAAACTAAACATTTAATTTTAAAACTAAATATTTTTTGTCCAAGCTTATTTAATTTCCAAGCTAAACGTTTAATTTCCAAAATAAATATTTAACATGCTAACTAAATATTGAACTCTCACCTAAATATTTAACTTGTAAGCTAAATATTTAGGTCCAAGCTAAATATTTAGTTTCTGAGTTAAATATTTAGGAATTAAATGCTTAGCTTAGAAAGTAAATGGACAATAAATATTTAGTTTGGAAATTAAATGTGTAGTTTTTAAAACACATATTTAGCTTGGAAATTAAACATTTAATTTTTACCTAAGTATTTAGTTTACTAACTAGATATTTAACTTTCAAGTTAAGTATTTAGTTTGTAAACTAAATATTTAGCTTGTAAATTTAATATTTAGTTTGAAACTGTTATTTATAGATGTATGAAAAACATGGTGAAAATACAGTATGACTGAAAAAAAAAACACTTTTTTTTTTCTTATTAAAGGACAAATAAACCAAAATACTGATGTTAATGTTTGACTTTACAACTTGCACCCCATACAATAATATCTGGAGGAGGAACAGGACATCAGTGGATTGTTCCACATTTATCTGGATCAAATTCTGTGTTGTCTTCAACTGCTGACACTTCATGTTTAACATTTTTCATGTCAAGTTCCTGGCCTCTCTCCTTGATACCAGTCACAACCAGGAAGTGATGTTCCAACAACAGTACATTTGTGGGTCATTGTGCTGCTACAGAATAAATTGTGAGAAAAGCTCTAAAAGGCATTTATAAATCAGCGATGCAAAAAAAAAAATGTTCTTAATGATTTGGACAATTTAGTGATTGTGAGAAGTCCAACAGGTGAGGTTACCATGGGAGAAAGGCTCTGTTAGGGACAGCTTACCAGGTAGTTGCCATGGAAACTAAACGGGAGCATATTGTGTGTTCACTCAAAAACAAATGCTCATCGGGGAATTAGGAAATAAATTATGTCCATCTGCCAAGGGAGGCCCAAGAGGGCAAATTATTATTTTTTTCATTCATTCAACCTTTATTTAGGCAGGTTAATCCCATTGAGCCTCGAGGACTCATTTACAAGAGAGACCTGGCTACAAACTAAGGATGATGACAACAGTAACAGTAGAATTTCCTTGGAGAATCAACAATAGACAATCATAAGAGAGAAATACAGATTTTTTTTTAAACAAGTTAAAACAAAGATGTCAAAGTAGCAAAACAGACAGATTATGATGCAGATGTAGAAAATCAAAAACAGGAACATGTCTGCAAATGCCCCCATAAATTGACACCCCATCCTCCCCTGCTTGTCAGACAGTTGCAAACGTGTTGCCTGTTAGCAAAATATCTTTATTTCCAGGTCTTGTAAATGAGTCCGCGAGGCTCAATTACACTAATGTTGAATGAAATCTAATAAACCACTGGATAATTGAAACTCCATCATTGAACCTGCATCCACAGCTGATAAACTTTACACTTCAAGCTAATTCAAGACTTAGCTAACAAAAAAAAGTATTTAACTCAGTTTTACAGGTAGCAGGTTATACACATTATTTCAAGAAGCTTTATATTTAGTTATGAACACTGAAAGGAGAGGTCAAGATTCAGTGAGTTGATTAGTGACTGAACTGTGCTGTTCTCAGTAACATGGACTGTAAAAATCAAAGAGGCCTGTATCTGCAGCCGATCCACTAACTCCTGCATCGCACTGTTTTTCTGTATCTGCAGCCGATCCACTAACTCCTGCATCGCACTGTTTTTCTGTATCTGCAGCCGATCCACTAATTCCTGTATCACACTGTTTTTCTGTATCTGCAGCCAATCCACTAATTCCTGTATCACACTGTTTTTCTGTAAATGCAGCCGATCCACTAATTCCTGCATCGCACTGTTTTTCTGTATCTGCAGCCGATCCACTAACTCCTGCATCACACTGTTTTTCTGTAAATGCAGCCGATCCACTAACTCCTGTATCACACTGTTTTTCTGTATCTGCAGCCGATCCACTAATTCCTGTATCACACTGTTTTTCTGTAAATGCAGCCGATCCACTAATTCCTGTATCACACTGTTTTTCTGTATCTGCAGCCGATCCACTAACTCCTGTATCACACTGTTTTTCAAATGGCCTGACAACAGCATCAAAAGATGTTCTGTCATAGCTTCAGTTTTGGTGTGACACCCCAAGAGTGACGCTTGCTTCCATTTAGGTCCCTGTTTGAAAACGTTCTGCTTGTGCCCCTGCTGCTGACGTTAGTGTTACACACACAATGTGTCTCACATTCATTTTTAATGATTGTATATTTTCAGCTAAGAACCCTAAGAGTGTAAGAAAGTTGAACCTCCCAAAACAAACTAAAACAAATAAAACTTCATAGAAATGATCCAGAATAGTTTTTGCCTGTTCAGATGACGTGCGTGAGCAAATGTTGCACCCTTGAAGAACTAAAAAAAAAAAAAAAAAAAAAAAAAATCACATAGATTTTTGCTTTTGTGTAGCTTTATTAAACAAAACCCACGACTTGAGCGCACATCGTGTGTAGTTCTCTGCCATCACTGTACACAACACACAATCACGGGCCATGAACTGTATTCTTATTATGCATTCACTCTTAAAGAGGCATTATTACGACAGAACTCCATGAAAAATATAAATATATAGTTTTAGCACATATTTCACCATAAGCTAAATGAATTGTTTTTACCCAAACATCAAATGAAATTGACCAATAACATCGATATACCAATTACTGTAATTAAACATCATCACAGTCCTACATGTCTTCAGGTTTCTACACACAGTCACAAAACCTCTTCAGAGTCAGATTAAAGGAAAACTCCTGAAACTCAAATGACCATAACACAATCATTGGATTAATAACTGTAACAATATTTAAACTGAATTGATATTTAAAATGAAGTTTGGGTCCCTATAGTTGATTTTCCCACCAGTTGAACATGAGCACTGAGCTTCATGGCGTCTGAAGCAGACTGGGAAAGGTCACACCATCAGCATGGTCCTGGCAATGATTGTGGTATTTTTTTTTAGGACGGGGGTGTTGCTGGTTGACCTACATGCCACTGTCAGAGATGGTGGTGGAGGTGGATGCAGAGCTGCATGTCCCTCCACTGGTCACAACTTTGCCAAGAGCAGCTCAGTGTAAAGTCCCATTATCGTCTTCCGTCTCGATAAGCAGCCACGACATGCATCTGCTGAGGAGAGATCCGACCAGGACAGGAGGGAAAGTGTTACTGTAAGTGAATATAAATTTCCTGACAGTGTGCTTTTTATTTGTTGCGTGCACCAGTTCAGTGGCTGTGCTCTGGAGGTGTTGTCATGCAGGCGATATGTTCCCAGTGGGCTCCTCAGCATCAGCATCCCTTTGTGCTCCTTGAAGGCAGAGAGCTGTCTCTCTCCAGGCAGCAGCGCCACAAGCTCAGCAAGGTGTCGCCTCTGTGACTTCTGCCCGCCAAAACAAACACGGTGATCGTTGGTGCCTCATTAAGGATGCAGGGCTGAATGTTGGCAGGCGTTCAGAGGTCCTCACTGTCTCCAGTTAGGAGCAAATTCACCTTTACAGTAGTGTGCACTAATGCAGTGCGACATAACTGGAAAATAACTTCTTTTTGTTCATGATCTCATTCATTTTACTTTGAAACTGGTACGTAAATGATGCATGCTGCAGGCTTCTTGTCGTCTTTCTCCATACGTTTCATTCAGCAGCAGCGAGTGTTCACCAAGGCAGCTCTGTGATTTGTGTTGTGTTAATTAACTGGAACCTTTTTCTTTTTCCCACTCACTGATGTTTGGAAATGTGTTTAAATGTGAGAAGCTGTTCAAGAAGAGACACAATGTTGAAAGAACAAAACCAGAACATTTAAATGAAAAGAGTGTTTCATGAAAATTGTAACTCCCGTTTGTAATTTTTCATTTGTATGCATATTTAACAAGAGCAGACAAAGCAATCACCGTCCCACTGCGGAGACAAACAGAGAGGAAGTGAAGTTCTTTGTTCAGGAGCACAATACAGGGAACCTGGTTTTATTTTGTGTGGGAAGGTATCTCATTTAACAAAGATATTAACCATATTTCACCTTGTCTGCTGCTGAATAACTGACAAAATGTAGTAGACAGTTTAAATATTTTTCATTAGAAAGCCTGTTTTTGGGAACAATGCTTTATTTTAACAAAAGAATGCCAAAATACAACTCTTCCGATTTAATAATATAACTCCAAAATGATAAAAAGTCATGAGTGGCAAACTATACAGTCATCAAGACAAACAGCTGCTGT
>JARVLU010000002.1:30280223-30294351 GCA_031762415.1 Simpsonichthys santanae | reverse complement strand
CCTGTGTACATAATTTTGTTTCATCACATGTACCACATGTGGTGCAAATGACAATAAAGATTCTCTGACTCTCTGACATAAGAGAGAAACGAGACAAACAACCATTCACTCTCTCACCTAGGGACACTTTAGAGTCACCAATCAGTCTAACATGCATGTTTTTGGTCTGTGGGAGAAAACTGGAGAACATGGAGGAAACCCACACATGGAGGGAGTGTGCAAACTCCACCCAGAAAGGTCTGCAGCCAGGATTTGATCCAGCAACCTTCTTGCTGAGAGGTGGCAGCTCTATCAACTGAGCCACCATGCCACCCCTAACCAGGTATTCATCCAGAAAAATATAGTCACATCTGCTCACATGACAAGAAGCATGAAGGTGCTACATGATGAAGCTATGAAGTGTGTGCCAGCTCTCAGCTGAACCAAATAAATACAATCATTTCCATCTGGAACGTTAGCAATTAAATCTTTATTAGGTCTGCAGAGACTTACAAAAAAAAAACAGGTTAACATTAACAAAATAAAAGTCACTTTTCCATTCTGTAACCATACAAAACCACAATGCATCACACTTGAATAGGGTTGATTACTCCAGCATCTCACAACACTTGCATTAAACCTTCTGTTGACACTTAAGCAACAAGAACAGGGCAGCATGTTGAGCAAACCTCACTCAGAATCCTCTAAACCACAGTCCCCCTGTTTCAAACACTCATTGAGATGAGTGTTTAACCTGATTTCCCAAGTTAATACAAAATGTTGGCACAGTAGATATTAACAGTAAAGCTGCAGGCAAACATCTTTGCAGAGTTTTTTTCATGTAAAGGACTTTGCAAAATTCGACGAGCCACCAAACAGATGGATTTGCTGACATGAGAGGTCGGCGGGTCAGCGGAGGGGCGGGGTTAGCAGCGTTTGTGCAGTTTTTCTTTTTAAGGCACGGCCACTTTGTAAGGGCTCCCCGGGACGTTATCGTCACCCCATTTGACGATGACGGTATAACTGCCCTTGTCCTTGACGGTGTAGGTGACGTTGTAGAGCTTGTTGCCCATGTGCTTAACATACACCTCCTCGCAGGGAGTGTGGGGACCGTGCACACCCACCATCAGCATGTTGGTACCTGGATGGAGCGATAAGAAGATTTAATGATTATAGTGACCCTTCCCCCCTCTAATGATGTTCAATAATTATATTTATGGTCTAACCTGCTTTGCTGCAATCAACAGTAAAAGTGTTTTTCTGTGCGACCAAAGCCTTGGACAGCCCCGCTCCACAGCACACCACCTTGCTGGCATCAGAAGTCAGTTTAGTTGAGGAGGAAGAGGAGGAAGAGGAGCTGTAGGCGCCACCAATTTTGGAGGACTTGGTAACAGTCTCGACCAAGACGGAGGAGGTCTCGTGGAGGCTGTGTCCTCCTGACAGCCTGGGGCCTGTGGACGTAGAGGACAAATAAAACCATCATGTAAAACGGTCAAATCTTGAGCGTTACGTAACACGTACAGTTTTGACTAAAGGACACTTCCTCGCCCTCAGTGCAAAAGTACAAGAAAATGGCATGAGCAATTAAACTTCTGCGACTCTTGGGAAATATTTTCTTGATGTCAGATGAAAAACATTTCTGTGCAAGGACTGGGGATGAGAATTTCTTGCTGTCATGCAAGAAAAAAAATTATGTAACGTTTTGTAAACTAACACGTTTTTCAGAAGAACATTTGTTTCACAATGAAGACATTTGTCGTTCACAGATCAGATGGGAGAATGACTGTCAAACAGACCTGTGATTCTGGCTTTGAACGGGCTGCCCACTATGTGCTGCGGCCCGCCATATTTGATGGTGATGAGATAGTTGCCAGGTGCCATCGGTGTGTAGGTGATCCTGTAGCCTTCGAGACACTCCCGACAGTCCATCTTCACTTTGGACGGCCCGTCGATGTTGACTGACAGAGTGCCTGAGCCTGCATTGGAGGTGTTGACTATAAACTCGGAGGGTACACCTGGAGTTAAAAAAAAATAAAAGACAGCAGTGCAGGTTTTCACAAAACTGACCATTTTAATGTGTGACGATGGTGGCAGTTGATAATAGTATGACATACATGTGATGTAAGCAGCCTTGGATGTTATCAGTCCATTAAATGGACGTTATTAGTTGTTATCATCCCCATAGGTAGTGTTCAGACTGTTCCCTCCTACATCCTAGTAAGTTATGTTTTTATGGGAGATAAGACGCATCGCAGCTCACATGTATTTTAGTTAGCTTTAAATAAAACTTTTCCCAAACCTAACCTTATACCTGACGCAGACCTTTTACCCTTAACCTAACCACATGTTCTTATTATCAGCAATAAGAATGTATCTTTAAAACCTACTGGAGGCAGAGGAGGGACAGTCTGAACGCTAAGTATGGGCATGATAACAACTAATAACGGCCTTTTAATGGATGATAACATCCGAAGTGGGTGGTGATATCTACCTGTGGTTCCTCCCTGCAGTCCTGGACCATGTGCAGTGACCAAACCAGGATCTCCAATCAGCCCTGGATCCCCCACTCGCACATTGAAGGGGCTTCCAGGAATGTGGCACCCATTGAACTTGACATCAATGGAGTGAACGCCGTTCTCACGCGGAATGAAGCGGATTGCAGTCTTATCTGAGAACACAAGCGAAGAGCGTTTGAACTTGTGCTCATGCACGTGTGCCGTACGAGCTGCGCTCCGATGGCGGTGCATTACCACTGTCAAGCTCAGACACGTAGCATTCCTCGGACGAGCCAGAGGGTCTGTGAACTTTGGCATCGACCACACCGCGGGCGCCGTTACGCTGCACCATGAAGGAGGCCTCCTGGTTTACTTTCAGGTCCTTCTCCTAAAAAGAACACGGAAAAAGTCAACGCATGCATGGGCCCACATGTGTCGGGGCACATCGGGAATGACTAACGCTTTCTAAACAAGAATAAGTTGAGTGGTTGATTGTGAGAGGCAGAAGAGGTCAGAGGTCATAGCGAGGCATCACCCCACACGAGGACAACAGCTCTGATCGAACACAGAGTGTGAAATGTAAAAACCCCTCACGTGGCACTTCACCTGCTTCCAGTGTTGATGAGTGCGTTGCAGCTCCGTCTCTCTTCAGTAAAACTGCATGGGTTTAGCAGCGGTAATTGAGTTTGTAAAAGCAAATAAAACAACAGCTGTCCACTGATGAGACCAATATTGTGAGCTGTCACAGGAAGCTTTAGCTCTCTCTCTCATTTTTTATAACTCTGTTCATTTTTTTTTTTTTTTGCCTCTCAGGCGTGAAACACAATCACATAAACTAGCTGAGCGCCCACATAGCACAGCTTGTGTTGCCCCACATTAGCAAGGGACAGTTAATCCAGCCCTTCATCACTGGCCAGCATCACAGAATCACAGTCGTGCGCACTGCTCCAACACTGGCGTTCAATTACACGTCAAGGGCAAAGTGCTATTAGACAGAAATATCTACAACCAGTCGTTCTTGCCATCTGCTATTCAGCTTTGACGCTTCTCACATGTGTATGTCTAATGAGCGTGATTGGTTGTGAAGAAAATAAAAAGCTGATTGTTATTGTGTGTGTGTGTGTGTGTGTTGTGCGAGCACACCCACCTGAAGGCTTGTCACCGTGAGCCTGCGGGCCTCATCTGACAGTGTAGCAATTGGAACGATGAATGGGCTGTCAGGGATGTGCTCATTGTTGAATTTGATTGACACCTCGTAGTCACCTGGGGAAGCAGACGTGCAATTTTACTTTCACAATCAAGTGAACTGCAGGAGGCACCAAGAAAAATAACTAGAGCACCGAGCAGCGAACGGAGAGGAACAAAGTAAAAACATACAAAAGAGGATTGAATCCTGCGCTTGTAGGTGTCAACAAGTTCTACCTGGTTCTTTCACTATGTAGGAGACGCCACAAGAGCCGTCTTTCCTGTCCTCAAACGAGATTTCAGCCTTGCTGGGACCTTCGACTGCAATGGACAGGCCACCAGCACCTGCCTCTCTGGTCCAGATGCTGAATTCAGCTGGAGGGGGCAAAAGAAAACAAGAGAACAACTTGTCTTAAATATTCAAATCTCATTGAACATTTTACAATAATTTACATAATATAATACTATAGTATCATCTTGTATTGTGTAATGCTGTGTATAATTTCACACCACATAATGTATTATGTTGTATCATATTTAATCATGTCATATTATTTCATATTAAATTTTATTTATTCATACTTTAAACAGAATTAATTGTATTCTGTCATAACAAAGGTCATATTGTATTCTGTTGTAATGTACAATAAACTGTATCATATTATGTAGCATTTCATAGATACACTGTTGTTTCATTTTAGATTAGATCTTATCATACATTGTGTAGGGATGTATCATAATGTTTATTGTACTAGATCACATTTAATGTTGTATCAGATTGGATTGGATTTAAAGTTATGTTTTTAATGGTAGATAAACTTACTAGGTGCTCCAGCCACGCCTCGTTCAAGCCCAGGACCTCCTGCACGGACCTTGTGTGCTCCACCTTCACCCATGGGCCCCACGGTGAACTGGAAGGGGCTTCCAGGGACGTGCTGGCCTCTGTACTTGACGTTTACAGTGTGGGGTCCGATTTCCTGAGGGATGAAGCGCACGCTGTACGTGCTGCTGCCTCCGTCCACAAGGTCAGCGTCCACCGTTTTCCCACTGGGGCTGGTCACCTGAGCTGTCATGGCTTGAGAACCGCTCTCAGCTGGGGAGTCAGAGTGCAGAAGCACATGAGATAAAATGCTTATTAGTTTATTTATTTTACACAGGATGTGCTTTAAACTTTTAGAAACTCAACGTTGGGCTCACCCTCAGGTCTGGCTGTGATGCCAGCAAAGCTGCTGAGGCTCTCTCTGCCCAAGAAGTCTCCAAAAACATCCCTGAAAGGGCTCCCACCTCCTCCCACCTGGGTGCTCTCCTCCACTCGTACCTCCCTCTTGGTCTCCCCACCGCGGGTCTTGCTGATCTCTGTTCGCTCAGTGCGGGTGTAGGTGTGACTGCTGCGCGTGAACGTCCTGGTCAGCCTCTCCTGGGCTGAGACCATCTGGAACCAGTTTCCTGCAGTAAAACAGAAGACGTGAGGCTTCAAACATGTCTGCTCTCACTTCATCTCTCTTGAAATGGTTGACAGCTGCTCTCTAACCTCTTCTGAAGGGCTGAGAAACTCACCTGGGATCTTGAGGTTGAGACCACATGTGCTGCCCACTGAGGCAATAGAAGATGCCTGTCTCTTCCTGGTGATACTCTCCTTAATCCTTCCTTCTCCAGTCACCTTCACTGTAAATGGGCTTCCTATAGAGAAAACATAGAAAAGTACAAATTTTATTATTTTTCATTGATCAATGTTTGTGTTTTTTGGGGGGATTTGTTTCAAGTTTAAAATTCTAACCTGGGATGTGCTTTTCTGCAAACTTAATGTTAACATTATAACTTCCAGGTTCTGTGGGGCAGTAAGTCACCCTGCACGTCCCGTCTTCCACGTCTTCACAGTTGATATCGACTTTGCTTGGACCCTCAATCGACAAAGCCAGACCTCCATAGCCTAAAAGGGGAAAACAAAAGCAGTTTTGTATTTGACCTGATCGTAAGTGTCAAAGCACGCGGGCGCGTGAGCGTTTTCATTGGACCTACCTGCGTTCCTTGTGTCCACAAAAAACTCTGCCATTTCATAAGTGTGCGCCTCCACCAGGCCCTTCCCGAAAGCTTTCACTCTGCTGGCTTCACCAATCTCAGACTGACCAACCATGATTTTAAAAGGACTGTTTGCCACGTGCACGCCATTCTTCCTCACGCTCACTTCATGCTCACCAACCTCCTTCGGGGTGAAAGAAATGCCTGGATTTTGGAAGAAAAAACAGTTTCAAACAGACGATAGAAATATATTCATGGTATAAATAAATTTATCAATGTTCTATTAATTTTTTTTTTTTATCACATGGCGAGTGAAGATCTCACCAAGGTGTCTGTTGGGGAGTCTCTTGAGCAGGCAGGGCTCTTCGTTGCCTGATGGAGCTCTGATGCTGGCAGTCAGGGAGCTCAGATCAGTCTCTGCAATCTTCAGGGACACGTCGGCTGATGTGCCGACATTAAGCTGGGAAGTTCTGGTAATGGTGTCATCTCCTGACATTTAAAACAGCTTTAATTAACACATTTATTTACAACTAAATTCAACATTAGGAGGGAAAAGTATATCTGGTGCACTTCCTCACCAGTGATCTTGGCAGTGAAGGGACTTCCAGGAATGTGCTTGTTGTCAAATTTGACAATGATGTTGTAGTCTCCTGGAGCTGTGGGCAGGTAGGACACAACACAAGTGCCGTCTTTGTTGTCTTTACAAGTGATCTCAGCTTTTGAAGGGCCCTCGACGGCTAGTGACAGACCACCTGGGAGAACGGGAAGTCTTTTTATTTTCAGCTGTTTGACACTGATCTGTTTGAGTGAAAATATAAACAGGGTAAGGAGTGTTGTGCGGACCTTCTCCTGCATTCTTGGTGACCACAGTGAACGTGGCAGCTTTGTTAACTGTCCCGTAACTCAGACCTGGACCGTAAGCAGTCACCACGCCGCTGTTCACAGCATCCACATAGAACTGCAGAGGGCTTCCTGCACAACGTTATAATTGGAAAACGTTAAATTAGACTAACTGTGCTTTTGACTGGCATTTGTTGGATTGAACATATGGAATTAAATCAAAAGGCAGACAAACATCCTGCTGTTATGGTGCACAGCTGACCTGGAATGTGGTTCCCCTCATATTTGATGTCCATCTCGTGCAAGCCTCTCTCTGTGGGCTGGTACTTAATTGTGATGGTGCCATCCTTATTGTCGGTGATGTGTGGGCGGGTGGTCTTGCCAGAAGGCATCCGGACCTCACCTTGAATGATAAAATTAAGAATACAGAATCATGAACACCAGTGAACTACTTTATGATGAGTAATATGACACACAAAACAACATTAAGCTTCTTTTCCATGAGTGTTTACCTGTGATCTCTCCTTGCTGTGGCATGAAGGGAACCAGGAAGTTAACAGGACGAAAGAGAGGATCCACAGTATCGTGAGGAGCCACCTGTTCATTTGTGGCCTATCAATTACAGAAAGAAAAGAAAGGGTTGGCTTTGTATATAAAACTGTCAGAACAGAAGTGCACAACCATTGCAGCTCTTAGTCTTTCACTCACCATCACATTGAAGGGACTCTTTGGGATGTTCTGACCCCCAAAGCGGATGGTGATCACATATTTCCCAGGTTCAGGAGCTGTGTAGTAAATGTCAAATGTCCCGTCGCGGTTTTCCACCACATCCATGTCCAACTCCATCCCCTTTGGAGTGAGCACCTTACAGGTCACCTTTCCTTTTCCAGCTGCCTTGGCGTCTACTGTGATCACTGTATCCTCAGAGGTCTGCAGCTTCTGAAGACTTGCTGTTGAGGACAAACATGGAAGAGTAGTAAGAGAAAGAAGTCAAATGTGCTTCAGAAATATATGCACCTCAAAGATCATGAGGTGTAGCAGAGATAAAAACATTAAAATAATGTATTTGTTACTCACACATTCCATGTCCACCTATTGAAACTGTGAATTTAAAGGATATGGGGGTAAATAAAATGTTTTGTTTATAATTTTTTGTAGCATCTGCAGACAAAGCATAGTTTTATTACCAGTTAGGAGACATTTGCTAGCATCTCCTGTGGGCAGGGACTGGATGTGATATGGGGAGTAGGGAATCTCATCTCCTCCATATTTAATAGTGATTGTATAGGGGCCTGTAGAGTCAGGCACATAGGACACAGTGTAGGTCCCATCTCTGTTGTCCTGGATGGTTGCATTCTTTGGCTTGCCTTCTGGATCCTTTGAAAAAAAAAAAAAAAAGAAATTTAATAAAAAGGTAAAGGCTTATGACTAAAATGATTGCCATAGCTTGTGATGTGTGGTAGATGAGCCCACCAGAATCTGCACAGTAAGCAGCCCCTCTCCAGCATCACGAGCATCAATTGTAAACTCCACTGGCAAGCTGGCAGAAACACCTTTGGTGTCTAGACCAGGGCCACTGGCGCGGACCTTACTGGCATCATGCCCAGGCTGAGACATTACCTTGAATGGACTGTTGAAAGAGGATATAGAGGGTAATTAAATACCCGATGTGGAAGAAAGAAAAGACAGGACTCGGAAATTACTCTGGTACCATTTTTCTTTTCTTTCCCAAAACCATGCAGAGCTCTAATGATGACAATTCTGAACATTAGACCTGGTTGGGCGTTTTACACTCATAATGCTCATAAAACTGTACCTGTGTGGGACTTCCTGATCTGCATATTTGACTGCTACAGTGTAGGGCCCATCCTGTGCGGGGGTGTAATGAACTGTGTGGGTACCATCACCATTGTTCTTCACACCAACAGGCTCCACACTACCTGTAAACGTTAATGCATCAGATGCTTACTGCTTTCTGTCAGTTATGGTGTGAAATTACATTTTTCTCTTGCCAATCTTTACCTGTTGGTCCATAGAGTTTCACATCCAGTAGGGCCTGTCCAGCCTGGGTGCAGTCCACAGTAAAGGTCTGAGGAACGTGGGCCCTTACACCAACACCCAGACCTGAACCTGAGCATTTCACCTTGCTAGGATCCACTGGGTCCTTCACAGGCACACGGAATGGACTCCCAGGTATTGGTTGACCTCCGTAGGTAATATTTACATCATAGTCTCCAGGAGTGAAGGGGACATATTCCACACTGCAGCTGCCATCTTTGTTGTCCTTGCAGGATATTTTTGCCTCTGAGGCTCCCTCGATGGTCAGACCCAACCCTCCTGTACCAGCACCCCTGAGAGAGAAGCCAACATCTTATCATAAAAACAGATTTTAATGAAATTCGTGGATTACCCTGATGCATGCTCAATAATCCAGGTAGAAAAATCTAAAAAAAAAGCTAAGTCTGGTCCTCTGGACATTCAGATGCAGATATTTTTTTTACCATAAAACTGAGCTGAAATGTATCATATGCAGTGATTGCTGCACAGTTTGTAGCAAAGAAAAGAAGGTGAGTTAAAAGACAAAGAGAGAGTGAAATGGGAGTGTCCAGAGGACCAGACTTAGCTTTTTTAGACAGGTCCCCTTTTCTGCCCACGTCAGAAGTAGAGATCTTTAAAACAAGTGTTATAGCGTGACGTACTAAAGGTGGCAAACAATTGTTTTTGATGCTTAGTGTCAAGTGTATTTTTTATTAGCATCAAGTGTATTTTTAATTGATATAGGTAAATGTATATATTTCAATGTGCATATGTGGTTCAGTGGCACAAATAATGCCTATGAAACCTGTAGTGCTTGTTCATTTTATGACCATTATATGCTTAAGAAGCCCTGTACTGCACAGTTCAAAGAAATTATGATACTTCACTTCAGGAGAAATGTGTGCTATTTTGACACAAGTTGTTTTAAAGATGCAACAAAACTGCTTTGAGAGTGAAACCTCAAAAAAATTTAACAAGAATGGAAAAGTCTGGCAAAGAACATCCACAGTCAGCATTCCACAGCTATTATGCCTGCCAAGGGAAGCTCATACTCTATAAAACTTTAAAGACTAAGGAGTTGAGAGGGGTTGAAGTAGTACACAATTTCCATTTTGGGCTGTTTACATAAAGCAAACTGCAAACTGCAGTGTATTTAGCACATAGTGCTTAAAACTACGATGTCTGGTGACACTAAATATTACCTGCCTCTTCTCCAATAAGGCAGCGGTTTTTCAATCCACTGCACCTATGGGCTTATCTTCAAGTAACAAAAGCAAAGTGGGAGCTCATTGTCCATGAAAGAACAGAACCGTTTTTAAAAGGCCTATCTACCAATCAATAAGACCTTTGCATTTTGGGATTCACAGAGAGAAATACACTCTCACTTACTTGACATCAGCTTTAAAATGACAAAAGTTTTTGTTTTTTCCTTCTTCTTCATGACAAATGGTGATTCAAAAATGTTAAGTAAACACGTGAAAATGTTATAAGAAAATGTGCATTGTGCAGCATCAATTGCAATTTTCAATTATAGTGCCACTTTACAGAAAAATGCTTGTGAAATATGCGTTGAAACCTCAAAAAAGTGTGTCCCACAAGGGGGCAGTCATTTGTATGATTTACATGTGTGAGTATAAAAGGTGATTTTTACTGATTAAAAAAAAAAAAAAGACTTCAAACAAGTGATGAGTTAAAAAAAATGAATTCATGCATCAAGAATTTTTCATCTTATGCCATTTGAGCTATACTTTGATAAGAGTGTTGCCTTGACTAATGCTGACCGCACAGAGCAAAAAGGAACTCAGAATATCTTGTTCACTGATTACTGCACATGGCACAAGTTCAAATGTCCCATCTGAATGTTTTACAACCATCCATAACAATCACTTCAAGTTTCACTTACAAGAAATAAACACAGATGTTCTCCTGAAGAATTTCTGCACACAAAAACTGCTGTTCTGCATGCATTTGTGCATGTGAGTGTGTGGGTGTGGAGCTTGCAGTTTGAGTAAGGTTCAATTATTTGCTGTTTGGAAAACAATAATGTTTTTCTAAAGAAAGAAAGATAACAGCTTTGGGTGATGAAGCTCTGTTCTGCAGTTTGTCCTAACCTCTGCCTGTAAGCAATACCTGCTTTTAAAGGTAGAATTTCAGTTAGACGCTCCACATTCAACACCTAAAGGAAACGATCAGAATGCCTCACATTTTTGGCATGGTCGTGTAAACTTCTGTTCATGCGATGCTTTGAATTTGAGAATGGAGCTGCAACCACGATGCTCGCCTCTGTTGTGAAAGTTAAGAGGCTGTAAAATGTAATCAGAGCACTGAAGGCTCAGGATCAAAATGAATAATGATATCTGGCCACAAAAGCTAGTTCTGCTTTTAGAAACACAGCCTCTTGTAGGAGATAAGAGGTAAGAAAATAGTTGTTTCTCTGTTCCCTTATCAGAGAGAACTGAATAATATAATCTGACTCAGTGGCATTTCAGATCAATCAGTCTGAGTGAGGAGGGAGGAAGATTGAGAAGAGTGTGATGAAAAAAGGTGGAAGTTATGAAACCTAAAAAATCACTCCATTTAAAAATGTGTTTGTTCATATGTTCCTATATTTTATTGTGCCATTTGATGTTGTGCAATAGAGTAATAGTAGTAGAGAGTTAATGGCTGCATATTTATGTTTTATGAAGCTGTTTCCATATAGAATAATCCAGTAAACATCAAAGTTCATGCTCAATAATCCAGGTTAAAAAAATCCAAAATTCAGTCAGGTCATCTGGATGTTGTTTTATTTTATTTATATATTCATTCATTTATTTATCTGTTTATTTGTGTATTTATTTATTTATTTATTTATTTTATTTTTTGAGAGAGAGAGAGATTTTGTCATTCATCCAAAGAACTTCATCAGTCCAAGGAGCCACAACAGCTCAGTCCCACAAGCATCACATTCATATAGTGGGCAAACCAATTTGGTGGTGATAAAATGATGAAGTCCTTTAGGATGAAGGATGAAATGTCACCCAAAAGTCCAGATTACCTGACTGAACTTTATTGACTCCAGTAAACAGTTAATATTTAATTTCTAATGTTTTTTGTACAAAAACTAGATAAGTAGCAATTTCCATATATGACTGTCAGTTCTGTTCAGTCATTTTCTTTTAAACAGACTTTAGCTTAAAGCTTATAAGCTTAAAAATCAGAAGAAAAAAAATTCAGAAAAAAAAAAGGTTGTTCAACTACATTGGTGTGGGAAAGTTACAGACTTGGCGCAAAGGCTCTTAGACTCCACAGGTCTACTCTGAGAGATATACATTAAAACGTGAATATTAGTTAACTCTGAACTGAGAGCATGTCAAACAGAAAGTCAAAAACCCAGAACCGTTCCATGGGAAATACAGTATATTAAAAAAAAGCTGCTGACCCAACTTCAGGTAAATAGCTGTTTATTTGTTTATGCGTCTGTGGACTGAGGTAAAATGACATTCATTTAAGAACCACAGAAGAACCTCAAGGATCGTTACTGCGATCAAGAATTCTGAGGTTTAGAAAGAAGTCTGGATACATTTGCCATAAATCAAACTCAGGATTTCACAAGATATTAAATGTTTCACATTAATATATGTGTTAGGATGTAATGCTGAGTGCTTTGTTTATCTCGTTCAATTCCGAATGAGGAATGGGTTCATCACTGTGTGAGCTGAAGCTTATTAAGACAATCAGAGGGAAAGTAGTCACCTCAGCTCAAAGGAACATTACTGAAAATTCAAAGAGAGACTTCAAGTTGTAAAATTAGGAGGGAAGAATACTATTGTTTATTGTTTGTTTTAGTTCAGTTTCTTGATGAGTTTGATTATCACGTTTGATGCAGTTTAACTCCAAACTCCGATAATATAGACAAAATTAAAGATCTTGTGGAAAAAAAGAGAGGCGATGGGGTTGTAACATTCTGTCTGAAATCATTAGCCTTCTTTGTTTAATCTTATTTTTCTTGGACACAACATCAAACTGAAGGCAAAATATATTGTACCTCTATATTAGACTCTTTCCTGAATCCTGTTGGCTCTTACTTTTTGCACATTACTCTGATCATGGGTGTGTTTTGTTATCTTAATGTACAAGAGGACTTTGAGGGATGTTTTCTCCTTGCACAATTTTAAATAGAGGCATGAGATCATTACAAATTCACTCAGTTTTTTTTAATTATTTTTCTTCTACGTTTTGTTTACCAACTCAAGCAGAATGGGATTAGCAGGACCTGGCTGTGCTGTCTAGAGAGTGCAGCAAAAACGAAGGCGACAACTGAGAGACAAAGAGAGAAATGGGTGTCTCTCTGAACTGGATGACAACAAAAACACACAGCACATCTGTAGAGATGATTCTCTGGGGGACAGACATAGGTGTTTGGTGCTAATTGAAAATGCAGGCTCCTTTATCTTTGGGAAACACAAAAGAAACCACCTTCTGTCATCACTTACCCATACCCACACCTTCTCCCAGCTTTTTATTTTCTTTCCCTTTAGGCTTGATCTTGGATGTTTTTTGTGTTAATACCAGAGATGTCCAGACAAGCAGTAGGTGCTTGCTATGCCAGTCACTACTTTCCACCTCCACATTCCTAAGAGGCCTAATTGATATTCCAAAGCAGAGCTGGAGCTGCATCTCAGGCTCACCTTAGTCATTAGCGAGGCCCACAGGGCTGTTTGCATTATAATCTCTGATTTAGATTGTGAGTTACCTCCATGTCCTTCCCTGGAGGTTGAGCTGTGTGTTCAAAAGGCCACAGGGGATTCAAACTCAAATTAGACCCAGCATCTGAAACGAGGGTTACAGGTCGTGGATTAACTCCTAAACATACAGATCAGCTGAGCAGATTAATATCCCCGAGTTTTTTCACAGAGGGTGACGAGTGAAATTCACCATCTAAAGGTCCATCTGGACATTTGTATGGTAACGAGGGACGTTAAAGTGCTCATAACTCATCAAGCCTGGCTTATTTATGGAGGGAGTGTGAAAAGAATACAAAAGATTTTGGATCATCAGGTAGCTTCATTGTACTTTTTTGTATTAAATCTAATTGCTGCAGGAATCTGCTGGCATATATTTGTGTGTATTTATTTACTCATTTATCCCTTTGCTAAAATAATCATTTTCTTTTAAACTCAGATGCATTCTATTTCCTACCCTCAACAACAGCAAATTAGCACAGCTAATGATTCTGGTTGCCTTGGTTAACCTCAAACACAGTTTCACATCAATCAAAGCATTGGCCCAAATGTTGAGATGCAGCTTTTGTCAGGGCAATGTGACTGAAAGCAATTAAATATGTTTGTCCTTTCCCTCTGTGTTTCCCCTCTGATTTTTCACTTCACTGAGTCAACATGATGACAGTAAAGGGTGAGAAATCTCACATTTTCTTGTAGGTATATTTAATTAGCAGATTATGGAAACCTGTTGACAAAACAGATGGGACTAATTAGTTTTTTTTTTTTTTTTTTTTTTTTTTTTTAATTAAAAGGAAAAACAAATGTTTTCCAGAAAATTTAATTTTTCTTATAATGTTGTATTAAGTTGGG
>JARVLU010000002.1:30260071-30272028 GCA_031762415.1 Simpsonichthys santanae | reverse complement strand
TGCTGATCTGTTTCATGTTGCTGTGTTCATTCGTGCTCATCTGCTCACACAGACTCATGTTCGTGCTGCTGTTCAGCATAATGTTTTTATGCTATTAGTGCTTGGTGTATTTTTAGTTGATGTTTTTCTTCATATTTTAGATCTTATTACTGTTTTTCTTTTACATTTTATTCATTCCACCACATGTACCACATATGGTGCGTATGACAAATAAAGAACCTTGAATCCTTGATACCTTTGTATGAACTATTCAAGGTCTATTTAATAAAGTGGCTGGCATTTTGCCAAACTCACCAGCTGTATAGATGTCAAAGTAGGTGGGTTTGTTGGCCACGTTGCCTGTTGGCTCCAGACCCGGACCCCTGGCATGGACTTTGCTTGGGTCGCCCATTGCTTTTGTTACATTCACAGTGTATGGGCTCTTGTCAATGTCCTGACCTGCAAACAGTACTTTGACCTAAACATGAATATAAGAGACAAATAAACTTAAAGCACCTTTAAATAAGATGTTTGGAGTAAACTGGTTATTTAAACTTGATGTTTACCTTGTGGACACCCTCGACTTTTGGAACGTAGGTGACGGTGTACGTTCTGTTTTTGTCTTTTCTGGGTTTAACTTTAGCCTGGAGCGCAAAACATCAAAGCAGTGGAAGGTTAATTCAAAGATAGCATGCTAGACTCTGCAAACCTTTAAGTGTGATCATGACTGTGAGGTAACTGATGCAAGCTCATTTTTTATGTATGAGTTCTTGCCTCCTCTTTGTGTCCCTCAGGATCCTCCACAAACACCAAGACTTCACCGCTGCCAGCTTCCAGAGTTTCTACTGTGAAAACAGCTGGCTGCAGAACTTTGTTGCCATGAGGCTCAATACCTGAGATATGAATATAGGAACACAAGACTCGATCACTCATCAACTAATGCTTGTGTGCATTTGAAAGTTTACAGGTATAACAAAATGTCACATTTTAACTGAAAGATTAAAAAAGCTCAAGTATGTTGAAAACACCAACAAAAGACGTATTGAAATGGGTCATGCTGGTGAAGATTCTCAGTCATCCAGGACATTTGTATGGATTTTTTTTTTAATTGAAATGGGCCCTTAAATACAGATTTATTTTGTTTGTTTTCTGATCTGTAATTATTAAAATTAGTATCACAATGTAAAATCAATCATCATTAAAACTGTGCAGCATACCGGGTCCATAGGCTTTGACCTTTTCTGGGAAAAGTTGTTTGGGTCTGAGAGGAGCCCCAGGTTTCAGTTTGGCCTTGGGGAACTGAGACAGGTATGTCATAACTGAGTGCTCGTCCACATCCGGGTCCACAATTTCCTCAGGAGCTATCACCTAAAACACAGGATGTAAAACTGAATTTAACGTCCCAGGATCTTCTATAGGAAATAAATGCATTAGATACAGTAATATTTGAGGGTGTGGATTACTCTTATCGTTGACTTTCCCTTATGGAAAAAATAGAACAGAATGAAAGAAGGATTAAATGTATTTGTTCTCTCCACCCCTGACTTCTGTATCTCCTAATGCTCTTGTTTGCCTGTCTGCTGAACGGTGGTGTAGAGCCACGCTCCACAAGGGTTATATTTAACCTTGGGACACCAGTGTTAAGCCATTGTGGGTGGTGGTGGTGGGGATCCTGTGCCAGGCCTCCAATTATGCACTTTAAAAATAAAACAAGGCATTGGAATCTACCTCCCCTCACAGAGGGCCTGCAGAGCCATGACATGCACCCCCTTGCTTATCTGTTAAACGTTAAACCTCAATGAGAAAAGATAACGTGCGTTAGGCAAACAAGGAAACAACCGGCACGGTGCACATCGCTGTCCCAAACTGGGACTGGAAACAGCGCACGCAGGCTGTTCTCATTGCTATTCTGATGTGTGCCGGCGTGTTTACAAGTTTCATGTGCTAATTTGAAAAGGTCTGAATAAATCAACAAGTTCACAAACTTCTTTGTTTTTTCTAACTAAAAATGTAACAATAATTTAGATCTAGAGTAAAATATGGAAAAGATAAGAGGTGAGCTGGGTAATATAAATTCTGTTTCACCCTCCGGGGTGATAACCCGAGAAAACACAGACTCATAAAACACGCTCGCTTTCAAACATTGCACTGAAGGTTTCAAGACTTGTTTTGAATTATTCAAGTGTTTATAGGTATGTGACATTATGCGTTTATTCACTTGTAGAAAATGGCTGCATAGAGTTGATTTATGATTACTGGATGATTTTTATTTTTTTGGTTTGTTGTTTGTTTTAACTTTCAGAAAACTGAACAAAACACCAGTTCCACTGTTAATTTCAACCCCAGCCAGCTGATCTGCAACAAGCTGAGGTTCACGTCTTGACTGAAATCTGCAGCGTAGCTTACCTGAGGCACACCCAGCCAGTCATCGGCCTGTTGCATGGCTTCTCTGGCATTCTGCACGGGCTGATTGGGGTCCCACTCCGCCCAGTCGGGGCACAGACCTGACGGAAAAGGCAAGAGGGCAATGAGAAGATTGTGCACTGGGTAATGTTGAGAGGACCAAACAGCAGTTACTATAATAAGACCACTTGGACTGTCACCCTATCTCTGAGGCGCTTCTAACTACAAGACTGCATGACCTTACCCACACTGCTCTGCTTCTGCAAATTCACAATGTGCGACAACGAACGTCTCTATCGACTATTCACAAGAGCACTCACACGGTGGTGCTTTACTGGGGCTGAGCCTCTCATGCTCCGTGCAGCTAATGCCTAAATTGGATTAGTGTTGGCAGTGAAGTGGCTACTCACTCAAAAGGCCCAGGCAAGCTCACCACAGAATACTATTGTCTAATTAATAAAGACACAGGACCGCTGCATGAAGGGAGTTTCATTCACATGGATTCAAAGAGATGTACAAAGCTTTGCAAGTCTTCTGATGTCATCTGCTAAAAAAAACCTGTTGCTATCTGCCTAAGATGTCTCCTTCTTTGCCTAATCGCTGCACCGGTTTTGCACCTTTGCACATGAATTGAATCCACATCTTTGTGTTTCAGATTGGAGCTAGTTTAAGAGCAGCACATGAGACTAAAGCACCGTGTATGGTCATTGTTGCGGCACGGTGTTTAAAAGTCGTGTCTCCTCAGATCAATGGCTCGTGTAAACACAGTTAAACACGGTGTTCCACATTTGCTACTCCCCCATCTTTCACTCAGTGGGGCGAACTCGGGACAGGGCTCTCTAATGTTCACTGTTGGAAGCAGAAGCTTCAACTGGCTATAACTCAAATTCTGGCCTTGTCTTTGGATCTGTGGCTCCGGCACCTCCCTGTGATAGATGACTCTGTGTTTTGTTGCAGGGCCAAGCATCCCCCTTGATAGAAGAGGAGGAATGGTGCCCAAATTTGGGGGTGTTGTGTAGCAGTGAGGCTATAAACACTAAAGCTAGGCTTGGGCCTCAGGCCGGCAACACTGGGAGCAAACGCTTTAGTCATTGTGGGGCAGCTGGCGGGGGGGGACGTCCTCAGACACGTTCAGAAACAAAAAAAGTTCTACATACTCGTTCTGACAACACAGAAAACACTGGCCTTCATCGTGATGCATGCGTTTTTTTTTGTGTGTTTCAAGAACGTTAAGCGAGTTCCAGATCAGGAGTAAAGGTGACGAGTTCTGAGAAATACAGGTAGTCACCGAGTTACGAACGGGTTCCGGACCTAAGGACCGTTCGTAGCTCGATTCTGCCGTAGGCCGGAACCGAACGCACATGGCGCCGCAAGTCCGCATTTTCGGCCGTAAATCGAAACTGAAACTAAACTGAAACCACTCGGCGGCCGTAACGTCTTTTTAAACACGTTTTTTTTTTTTCAATGTAAAACAACAACTGCGCACTTAGAACACATTTTAATGTGTTTCCAAGCAGTTAGCTAAAATACTCTCAAAAAAAAAACTAAAAAAAACATAAGATGCTGCATAAAAAAGGCAACGTATGGCGCGATGACGTCACTGGAGGCGGCGCCGTAAGTACGGAACGCCGTAAGTCGGTGACCATCTGTATTTATGATTTAAATATACTCAGGACATCCTTCAGTCTGACTGTAAGACTGTAGCTTGGTAAAAAGACCCCAAATGAACACTGAAAAAAAAAACTGACTTCATTCTTAATTTCTTCAAGGATAAAAAGAACAGTTCAATAAGTCTTTTTGTGCTGTCATATATGTTATGCAACACTGTTTTTCTTTCTTTTTATGTAAGGTGGTCCCCGACTTACGGCGCCATCGACTTACGGTGTTTCGGACTTACGGCGCCGCCCCCAGTGACATCATCACACCTTACGTTGCCTTTTTTATGTAGCATTTTATGTTTTTATCTTTTTTATTAAAGTATTTTGTTAGCTAACTGCTTGGAAACACATTAAAACGGTGTTCTAAGTGCGCAGTTGTTGTTTTACATTGAAAAAACTTGTTTAAAAAGACGTTACGGTCGCCATGTGCTTTCGGTGTCGATTTACGGCTGAAAATCCGGAGTTACGAACGCCACGTGGCCGGCGCTCCGACTTACGGCAAATCGAGTTACGAACGGTCCTTAGGCCCGGATCTCGTTCGTAACTCGGGGACTGCCTTATTTGTACAGCATATTGCATTTTATTCTATTTTGTCCTAATATCTGATAATATTGTACTATAATGTAATTAAAGCAATTAACTCTAAAATAATTTCCTATTGTATTATATGGCATCATATTGTTCTGTGCTCTAAAACATTATATTGTTTCATATTGTATTGTTGCATTTTAACACACTTAATTGTTTTATACTGGATTTGTACATTTCCACAACCAGAGAAAACGCGCTGCACATATTTGATTCAGCACTTCCACCATCAGGGCCTCTAGAGTCAGATGACGCCGGAAGAGCTCCTTACCGGGGGCACAGTTGTCAACCAGAGCTCCGAGGGCTTTCCCATCTCGCCAGTCACGGTTGAAATTGTTGATGGGCAGCTGGGGCACCTTGTTCTGAATCCAGCCCAGCAAGCGCTGTTTGGGTGTCAGCTTCTTCGTCTCCTCGTCGTCTTCATCATCCCACATAGGCATGGAGATGGAATAGTGCAGGATGAGCGTCCATATGAGACCCAGGATCAGCTTCAGATTCCCATCCACAATGGCTTTACTGTCTATATTTAGACAACAGAAAGAGCAAAGGTCAAGAGGGTTTACAACTTACAACTGATCCAATAATACAGCATTATATTCAGAAAATTCACAGCAATATCCTTCTGAGTTTAGACTTGTTTAAATGTAATTATTGTTGTTCACATTGATCTCAAGATGGTTCTATATTGCAACGTGTTAGAGCTGACCAAGCTATTCTGGTGAAAAATATAAAAAAATGATGACTGGCTGCTGAGGAGTGAGGAATGTGAAGCTCCTCACTGCTTCCCCCACGAGCCCCTTTTCTCCCAGACAGCTGTCTGACTGAAGACCTCTGACAATCTGTCATCCAGTCACAATTGTCCTCTGAAGACAGCTGAGGATATGTGGAAACGGATCCCTTTCTGCATAAATGCCACTTGGATTTCAATTACCTCCTAAACTTGTCCTGCTGGCGTGTGAAAAATCAAAGAAGTTGAGGGTTGGATTCATTAGCAGCACGCTGCCCACTTCCTGAAGTGTCCAGAGGCAAATCAGTCATTTTAACAAAGGAAGCTAATTCTTTCATCTGATAATTTAGTGTGTGTTAAAAATCCACTGTGATTTGATGAAAACATGGAATTCGATGCCTGTTGTTTGTAGCAAGACACTTTTATTGGGGACGCTGATTGTTTTTTTTTAGATCAGCGTTCCCAATCAGCAGATAATGTTTGATGTGTCACGGCTTGACTGGCAGAGGCAGGTGGCACAGTGTCTGTCTGGCTTTAAGTGTGACAGTGTGGTCAAACAGACATCCATCAAATGGTGTCCTGTTCCACACCGTGACATGTGCAACTGCTGATTCTTGGTCTGGCTCAGACGTTTTCTTTGGGGAGCTTCTTCACTAAAGCTGCCTGAAGAGAGACAGCACCAGGACGTAATATACCTGAACAATCCTGTCTCTGTCAAAGTTATCTGAGCCGGCGAGTGGCTGAGGAGCTGGGACAACTGAGCCAAACACAAAGCTGCTTGTTAAAGGGATAGTTCTAATGCGTTTCAGTGGGGGTTCTGCGGAAGGCTTATGAACAGTTATCATCTTACTTGTCGTGGTGTTTAAAGTAAAGTATTTGTCATTGTAAAAATAACTAAATTAAAAATGGTCATGCAAATGGGGGTTCTGAACTTGTTACATCAATGTTTATTTCACATTATGTAAATTATATACTTGCAAGAAACTGAGCAGGCAGCACCAGAAGCGCTCCAGCTAGCTGCTGTTATTTTTAATGCTTGCATCATTGTCATAAAATTTTATGTTAATTGTTCTGTATGGTGAAACAAATCTTGATGTGAAACTTTAAAATAGGGGGTGGTTGATAGAGCACAATGATTAGTAATTTCTCAATAAAATCACAACGGTCATCGTGATTTTTAACTGTTTTGCAAGTAACTAAATATAGAAAGCAAACTATTATCTTATATAGAAATAACTCTAAATCAAATATAATTTAACAATACGGCCAAAGGACAACAGATTCAGATTTTAATCTCCTCATTTTTTTTTCAACTCCATGGACATTTAACAAATATGTCAACAGATGAAAGGCGTGACTGATCTTTGACTCACTGTCAACATGTTTTAATCCTTCACAGTCATGAAATTGTCCAAACTTAGCTTATAAAAAAAAAATACACTAAAACGAGCTGCTTTGAAACTTTTACGTTGTTTTAGTTTAGCTCAATCTATTTAAGTCTTGCCACTTTACAGACTAGTCAGATCCAGTTCCTATTTCTCCAAACGGTCATTCAAAGTTCTGTCTGCAACAAGTAAGATATTGATTGTTCATAATCTTTTCACAGAACCCCACTACAAAATATATGACTTCTCTCTTTAAATCCCAGACTCATTATTCTTCACATAGAGCCAAAGAGGAATAATCTGTGGTTGTGACCTGAGCCCCTGGACCACTTGGAGATTAGAGTTTATCATCCAGCGCACCTCCACCTCCACCCCCTCCACAAACGTCAGCGTGTACACACAAACAAACGCACAAAGCGTTTTCCCGTGCGCGAGGACACACTGTGGCCTTCACAGTCCAACGACCAAAACCTCGGCCCTGCCAGGAATTTCACTCGGGTGTGTAACGGGATCATTAGACACTAAATCAGAAAAATGCTCTTGTCAGAGTTTAATAACAGTTCCCTCATGAGCTGCTGGGTGTGTTGTAAAGCTGCTATCAACGGTGGAACATCAACGCTTTCACTGGACGCAGCCCGTCGTCCTGAGCTATCAAAAATGTAGAAGGCATGCTGTTCTGTTGGTCACTTCCTTTACGACTCTGTGGAAGTGACAAGAAAAATCCCCCGCAAGTTATGACCGTCTGAGCCCCCAAATCCCAGCGGAGCTCCTCGGCACCGAACAGGAGCTGCTGATGTCGCTCCGAACAGTTGAAGGGCTGAGATGTTCTGGTTCTTCTCGAGACAAATGTGTGTCTGAGGGTAAAGTGTGTCGTTCTCATGAACACAGTCCCAGCAAAGTGTTCAGCCCAGTTTGCCACCGTGCATCAAGAGGGGTCAGTTAAGGATGCAGATGTTGACCCTGAGCCACCTTCATGACCTCAGTGACTCCTCCACTGTAAGTTTACAGCAAGATGTGGACACAGACTCATCAAACTGGGGCTTCAGAAATCTACATTTATTTTACTGGTTTCCCCCCATAATAAGTTTTTCCACAATATTTTGTATTTCACTTCTTTAAAAAACATTAAAATCTCACCTATTGAGACCAGCTTGATGTGCTCCCTGTCCAGGAACTCCAGCGCCACCGAGACGTTTTCCAGCTTCATCTGCCGGAAGTTGGGCCTGACGTGGTGCTTCCTGTACATCTTCTTCTGACTCAGCACCTCCAGGAGCGAGATGAGCTTCAGCCCGTCGCTGAAGTCCTTCTGCAGGTCAGTGATGGTTTTGTTCATGCACTTGAGGTGCTCGTTGCACCACCGGGTGAAGGTGTTCTGCTGGATCTTCTTCCATGGCGCGTCCTCAGCCAGGTCCTTCTCCGTGGCGGGCATCTCGTCCTCCTCGTCTTCGCCGAAGTCCGTGGCCTGGTAGTACTGCGGGGGCAGCTGGTCTTCAGCGTAGTTGTTGCTCATCGTGGCAGCTCTGTCCGGGTCCACCTTTATAATCTTGTCAGGGTCACACCTGGGTGTTGGACCGTGCGCAGGAAAGTTCAAGCTTGGAGGAGTTCAAAAAGCAGCTCAGAGATTCTTCAGACCTACTTGCAAAGAGACCACTTGTGTCAGGACAGTGATGGATGGAAAGATCCAGATGAGGAAGGCAGCTGGCGACACCTTTTATCCTTTTTTAACCGACACCCTCCTGACAATAACATTAAAAACAAGAGGAGCCCAGAATGTTCTGCTTTTTGTCTGGATGAAGATTCTCTGGCAGGTGAGCTGAAGCAGCAGTGGAGGAGTTGAACTTCTTGCATGCAGACAGAGGAAGGAGTTGGGGGTTTATAAAGTACCCCCACCATGACACGTCATTATCAGTCTGTGATCATAGTCTATTTGTTGTCGGGGTCGGTTTACTGGGAGGACTGGGTGGTGATTGGTCCGGCTCAGAGCAGCGCAACAGTTGTGGCATGCACCTTATTTTTAGGAGCTCCTATTTGGGCGAAAGAAGGGAGGAGGGCCGGCAGGGGGGGGGGTGGGACTGACTGATTGTTGTGGATGTGTGTCACACTGCCAGGGGTCCAAGAGTCTGAACAAGTGGACTAAGAAAAGAAGGACCAGTGAGTCCCACTGAGATACAAAGTGTGTTTTATTAAAACTTTTCATTAAGGCCACAAACAGACTGCGCTCACTGTGAAGCTGTGTGCGTTTGGATTGTCACCATTGTGTGAATGATTTCCGTGCACACAGTCAAAAGTCACTCTCATACAGGAGGCTTATGTTTAGTCTATGTACGTGATCAGCTGATGGTCATTGGGACATTAAAGACCTTCACGTGGGTCTCCTGTGTTTGATGGAGTCTTCAGATCCATCAATGGGATATTCTAGAGTTTTTGATGTTCTATCAAATAGTTATTAACTTATCAGCTGTGACGTCAGTCAAAAAGCACAGAGGAGTATGAAGGAAGAGGAAAAAGTTTTTATCCAGGCCTGACTAATGGCTAGCAGATCTGGAGACAGCTTTTTTTAAAGATGCTGGTTTCTAGGTCAGCTTTGCATTTGAGAGTTTCAGAGTGAATCCAGACCGGATACACATAAAACACACATTTACACACACAAACACACACCCACACACACACACACACATACATACCAATGTCCTCCCAATCAGAAACTCATTGTGCAACTCAAAGGAAGTATCTCAGAGGGCAGTAACTATTGGGAGCTAGTTGGAGACAACATTTTCAGGAGTTATATAGATATTAATGTAAAATGCAGCTCAGATACCTTCAGTGACTACTGAAACTATTTTATGAGACAACTTGTCTTTAAAACTTTATGACATGTTCAAAGTTTCAGAGACAGGAAGTCAAGGCCCAGCAACTAAAGCAAGGAGACCGTGAACCCTCACAAACATTTTAAGACATTCTGGGGACTCCATTTTAAACTTGCTTGCAATTTGTCACCAATATTTAGATCCTAGCATTAGCTCATTTCACTAAACACTTGAAGACAGGTCTGGGGTGCCTTCTAGCTGCGTCAGTGTGATTTATGAAAGGTTAAGGGTGTGGAGGTGAAGTCAGTCTGTTTCATGACTTGAAGCCACCAAACAAGGTAGCATCTGTGTCGTAACGGTCAACACATGAGTGGGTAAGCTTCAGTGACATGGTCATAACTGATGAAAGGAAAATGGGGGTCCATTATTTATTTTATGTTTGCTTTTTGTTAATTGTTCTGATTTAAATACTGTTGGCTCATAAACTGAGTGGGTTTGACCAAACTTTGGGTTTAAATTTCTAAGTTTGGTCCAGAGAGGCTGTCAGAAGATGCCTCGTTGTTCTTCACAGACCACCAGGAGCAGACCTCAGTGGACCTCTGTTTTGAGATGGGACAGAAAATGGTAATATGGTTTAAATAAATGTTATTAATTAACTCTGTTAAATCCAGGTCGGGGAGGAGGTCCTGCCCCAAGTGGAGGAGTTTAAGTTTCTTGAGGTCTTGTTCATGAATGAGGGACAAATGGAGCGTGAGATCGATTGGCAGATAGGTGCAGCATCAGCAGTGAAGTGGGTGCTGTGCTGGTCTTTCGTGGTGAAGAGAGACCTGAGTCAAAAGGCGAAGCTCTCAATTTGATGGTCGATCTACGTTCCTACCCTCATCTCTGGTCATGAGCTTTGGGTTGTGACTGAAAGAACGAGCTCTTGGATACAGGAATGAGTTTTCTCCGCAGGGTGTCTGGGCTCTCCCTTAGAGATAGGGTGAGAAGCTCCATCATCCGGGAGGGACTCAGAGTAGAGCCGCTGCTTCTCCACATCGAGAGGAGCCAGTTGAGGTGGCTCGGGCATCTGGTTAGGATGCCTCCTGGACGCCTCCCTGGTGAGGTGTTCCAGGCATGTCTCATTGGGAGGAGACCCAAAGGAAGACCCAGGACACGCTGGAGGGACTATATTTCTCGGCTGGCCTGGGAAGGCCTATTTCCCGAAGAGCTGGACCAAGTGGCTGGGGAGAGGGAAGTCTGGGCCTCCCTACCAAGGCTGCTATACCCCTGCAACCTGACCCTGGATGTAGGTGGAAGAAAAGTGATGGATAGATGGATGTACCTCCTTTGGTTCACTCTTTTTTTTTGTATTTTGTCTTGACACTGCCTATAAGATGCTCTATAATCAGAACCTCGATGACCGGGCCTTACAAGCAGGAAAAGCACACTCTGTTTTTCGTCATTCGTTGCACAAACCAAACCTCAAAAGGCTGCTTCGTGTCCAAGAGTGTTTTTGTTGGTCAGATTTCCATATCAGACACTCTCACATTTTGCTGTTTTTTAATTATGATAAACAAGAGTGTGAATGGTTGTTTGTCTCATTTGTCTCTACGTGGCCCTGTGATGGACTTATGACCAGTTTGTCTTGCACACTGAGTGCTGGAGACAGGCACCAGCTCTCTGCGACCCAGTGAGGAAACTGGGTAAAGGAAATGGATGGATGATGGATGGAAAGATGGAGGGATGGATCAAGAGGTTTGATTTTATTTAATTTTTTTACAACAAAGCCCAGAGCTCAGCAGTTTCTCCTAATATATGTCCAGATACGCATTTCAGCAGCTGAACAGGCAGACTGGTCAGAAACTGTTATGAATATTTTAGTACGTTACACTCTGTTCTGTTGATGTACAGCTCATCTGGCATGCTGCAAGCCCTCCCCTCCACCCCATCACCCCACAACACTCACACAAAGATGGGGAAAGAGAAAGAGAGAGAATGTGTGCCGTGATGTCAAATTTTACAACGTCTTGCTCATTGACTCATGACTGAAATGCTACGTACCATCCTTGTTTGCTTTGCTAATGCTACAATGGATCCATTCCTAACTTTAATTACCCATCATACCCACCATCCACCCTCCACCGCTGTGCTCCCCTCCCCAACATTATCAGACTTGCTCATTATTAGGATCACTTTATAGCTTCTCAGATACCACAAGCCATAAAGTGAAGACAGTGGTTCATTAGGAGCTCTGAAGCAAAGGCCTCATTATCAGCGAGAGAGAAGTCCCACGAGAAACTTCTTTTTCCACTTGGATTAGTATTATACAAAACTGTAAAAGAGCAGAACACAATTAATACACCCACACGTTTGACATTTTTCTCTCCACCTTAAAATTATTTCTTAAAAAAAAAAAAAAAAAATATAT
>JARVLU010000002.1:30213999-30224848 GCA_031762415.1 Simpsonichthys santanae | reverse complement strand
ATATAAATAAATAAATAAAATGCTGCATAAAAAAGGGCACGTAAGGTGTGATGACGTCACTGGGGGCTGCGCCGTAAGTCCAAGTTGCCGTAAGTCGATGGCGCCGTAAGTCGGGGACCGCCTGTATATACTATATATATGAAGAGATTTTAAACCTTTCCCACACTATTGCAATATTCTAAATAATGTTTCTAAACGCTAAACTCATCTAAAATAACACAGAATGTCATGATTTCAGCTCTCTGCCTCTGTTGCTCTCAGCCACCTGCAAGTGCTCTTGGCCTCGCCCACTTCTCTGCTCTGCACAGAGGTGCAGGAGGAAGCTTTTTCTGCAGCTCTGGGTTGCAAAAGGTGCAGCAGGTGTAAAGTAATGTAATTCATTTAAAATAAAAATTGCATGCAGTTTGTGCAGCTCATCCATCGGTCAGCCAGTTGTATGTCATGTCCAATGTTATTTAAAAAAAAAAAACTTGAAAGAGCGAGTCCACGAAAAACGAACCGCAAAGTAGCGAGGGACTACTGTACATCCAAGGTATGACCACAAAAAACAATAAAATCATTCAGCAGGATTTCCCAAATAAAACTAAAACTAACAATAGTTCAAATCAGCTTCGGACTTATTAGAGAATAACTGTTCCAAGACACTAGTAGACTGGATCAGAGACATTTTCTTGTCATCTTAGAGTGAATTAAGTAAAGACTGAGGCAGTATGGAAGCATTGAAATTAACCCAAAACTTCAGAGATTTTATGAGCTGCTCTGCAGAGTACAGGTATATGTTAAAATGTGACCTTCATGGTTCTATGTCTTGTGGACATTCTTCCTTACAGTCATTCTAATAGATGGTGCTCATCATGATGTATAAGACTTGTTAGAGCAAGTCTGATACTGTCTCCACTAGAGGACAGTCACAGCTTTCTGATATAGCAACTGATGGTAAAAAATAACACAGCTGTCATGGTGTTCTTTGGTATAATGTCATTAGATGGTGTAAATGTTGAAGTTTGTTTCATGTTCTCCTCACAGAGCCAACAGTGGGACCTTCAAGCATCAATGCCTCAGTACTTTCTGCTTTTGAGATCCAAGTGTCATGGGAGCCTGTCCAGCAGCTTAGTGCCGACGGGATTCTTCGAGGATATGAGGTGATGACCTGCATCAGCTACGCTTAGTCTCTTTTAACCTCGAACCATCAAAAAGAGCTTGTCAGCATTAATAATTCAGCAGTTATTCATATTTTAGGTTTGAAACTCATCTTAGGGGTGAGTGTTTATGCATGGTTGTTGGGCTCATGTGTCCCTGTGATGGACTGTAAACCTGTCCAGTTTGCCCCCATTTCTTGGACAAATCAGGTACAGAAAATGACTCAGGATCAAAAAGCTTTTATTGCTATTTATTACATTTTCTCAAGCGCACAAACCCTACACTGGGGGGAGTGGGTTAAGGGCTGGTGAAGGCTTTAAAAAAAGTTTACCTTTCTTTCATATGCCCTGTGTTACCAACATATTGCTATTCTCCTGCATGGCAAAGATTGACACACCATCTGATGTACGGTGAGCCCCGGTGCCAGCAGTGTTCACAACTGAGGACCCAGCCGCTCAGCTGTGAGCTTCTCTGCGCCGAAGAACTCAGAGCAGACACACTGCGCACAGCACTGTCACTGATCCAGCTGTGGCTGAAAGACCTCCCACACTGCACCTGACCCTCCTGGAACGTTTGCATCTAAAAATCTAAAATCCAGCTTTGTATTAGATGTTCATGTGTTGAGGAGCATTGTCGTTATCACAGACATGTCCAACTAGTGGGTGTGATCAAACTTCTGGTCTTTGAGAGAGAGCACCACTGCAGGAGCGCACAGCCTGTTCGAGTGTCTCTGTGAGACTCGTGTTTCTGTTGAGTTCTTAGAGTTGACAATATTAACTAGGGATGGGGCCGATCTGATCCAGTATCGGTACTGCCTTCCGATACCAGCATCATTTACATATTGGATTTTCAGATCATCCTGCTGATAATTCCGATCCATAATGCATGTTGACTTAAAACTACAGTGTCACACCATATTCTGCGACTACAGTCTTTAACATTGTGTGAGTTAAACACAATGAAGACACTCTGATCCAGACAACAGGAAACACTCTGATGCATTCTCAGGAAACACCCAAACTTTAATAGCACGCAAGAAGCACATCTATATCACAGACATCCATCTCACTCGTGGTGCAGCCAGAACCCTAACCCGCTAAGCATTATGGGAAAGACATAACATAGTCGCGGTGGGCGGTGTGGGGTGGTTGACTGTCCCACTGTTTTAAGTTTTGTTTTTGACGTGCTGCAGTTTCTTTCACTTTGCAGTTTAATAATAATAATAATTAATAGCTTTGGTTTTCCTGTGATTTATCTGCAGTATGATGAATGGTAGTCCAGCATAATATACACTCCTAATGTTTTGTTGGTCTTTCTTTTATTTATTTTTTTTGTGTAAATATTGTAGCGGTTACGAGGAGTGGACTGTGTTATGTCTTTCCCATAATGCTTAGTGGTATGTTGGTGTTCCGGCCGCACCATGAGTGAGATGGAAGTCTGTGATATAGACCTGCCTCTTGTGCGCTATGAAAGGTTGGTTGCTTCCTGTTGTTAGGCTCTGAGTGTCTTCATTGGGTTTAACCCACACAAGGTTACAATACTGTATTAAATGAGGGGGGGTTGTGTGTTTTTATTTGTTTAGTTAATTTTGCATTTTAAAATCTTATGACATCATTGACTATTCAAGTTTAATTATGTTAATGTCGAGTTGAAAAATTATGTACTCGTTCAACCCCCAACTGTGAGATGCTATGAGTACATGTTGTGGTTGATTTTCACCTACAACCACAACAAATTTAGGCTTAATGTCTGTAAAATTACCTGTTAGAACAATGTTTGTGTTGGCTAATGTTGAATATCTGCGGCGACCATCTTGAACAGAACTGACTGCAAAAGTTTTTCAATTGTAGAAGTTCAATTAATGATCATTTTCTGGAATTTTCATCTGAATATGTGCATCAATTCATGGGATATTTTGCTAACAGACAAACAGGGTTGATTCCAACAATTTTCATTAGGATTTAAGAAAAAAATTGTGCAAATTGCGTAGCATGTGGAGCATGTCTTGTAAATGACTCTCAGCTTCAACCTTCCTATATTTTTAGCTCAAAATGTAAAAAAAGGTGACAGCGCATTAACTTCTTTGTACGTTCTGAGCTCAGTTGGCCGTGGTTTCAAAAGTGAATCACTTCTAGGGGAGCGCTCAATAATTATTTAGTTACCGTTTCTTTAAAATCCATGTAGTGGTTCATGAGATATTTTGCTAACAGACAGACAAAGGTAACTCCAAACAGTTAATGGCATATTTTCAGGCAAAGATGTCACAATACGTTGTGTTTAGAGTATGTGGTGTTAATGATGCTCAGCTATTGTCTCACAAATTTTAGCAAAATATATTTCAAATTGGCTGAGCTGAACAGTTTCCAAAGGTCAGATGGATGTGGTGGCCATTTTGAACTGAGCTGAGTCCACAAGGTCACGTGTTGTAGAGGTACGTCCTGAGAATTACATTAAATAAAATCTGTCCATTGAAAACATGTAGGGGAATATGATGCATCAGAGTATTAATTAAATATCTCCCTAATTAGAAGTGATACTCACCGGTGTGTGTTCATGACTCTGAGGATGTTTCCACCTCTTGTGATAACTAGTCCTCTCCTCCCTGCCTGGATGTTTCCATCACAGCTCTGGACACGCGTGCCTCCCTGAGAGCCGCAGGTCTTCATGTTTCGTAATGATAATAATAATGTTCATTCAAAGAGCGCAGGCCCTGAGAGGAATGTGAGGGGGCTGCGAGAACACTGGCTGATTTTGTCATTAAACTTTGATGCTGCTGTAATGAGTTAGTCATAAAGACTTGGAGCTGTGTAGCAGAGAAGAAGCCAGAGCTGCTTGTTTCGCCGGCGGCAGCTGAAAGACCATCAGGAGACAAAACACTTCCCATTAAATTTCACTCGCATCCAAAATCCTCTAACTCAGCGTTTGATTCTCAGAAAGACTTATTCTGAGTGGACTCTTGAGCTGGAAGATTTTGCAAATGTTGCAATTTTTACTCTTAACGTTTTCTGATGTTCAATCACACCAATCTTTTAAGCAGATGTAGATGTTGTATATCTGAATAAATAATAAATGATATGTTAATGTTTCAGTTGCGCCTGTACTGATACACTGGTAGAGACTTTTTTGTAGCCTTACACTTTGAAAATAGTTTTTAGTTATTGGTA
Organism: Simpsonichthys santanae; assembly: GCA_031762415.1. NCBI lineage: Eukaryota > Metazoa > Chordata > Actinopteri > Cyprinodontiformes > Rivulidae > Simpsonichthys > Simpsonichthys santanae. The sequence continues at coordinate 30,220,544 of JARVLU010000002.1, read as the reverse complement.
AACGGCAGAGAGAAAATTGCCAACTTCTACTCAGTTCATGCACTTTTCCCAGCATCATTAAAAACTGCAGATTCTGCACCTTTCTTGAAAAAGAGAATCCTTCAATCTTACCGGGCTACAAGTTGGGAATCCTCTTATTTAAATGAAATAAGCATTTTTTTAGAAAGTAAAAATCACAAGTTTCCCCACCCAACACACTTCACTTATTCTCTTGGCTGAGGATGATTTTTGGCTTCTACCACACCCAATTTTAGCTCAACATCTTCAAAATGTACGGTGCTGTGGCTATTTTTCTGTTTTCTACAGATGCTGTGACAGCAGCTTGAATAATGACTACAAACATTGTGGTTTGTGCAGTTGTAGATGTGCATCCAATGATTTAATTTTGAAAGTTTCAATAAAATCCATGCAATAGCTCAAGAGATATTTTGCTATTAGATGGAAAATCTGCTTTCTCTCAACGAGGACGGACGCTTTGCCCTCCTGCTTTGCTCTTTGGCTTGTGAGCCCTATCAGAGCCTCTCACTACATATCCTCCAAATTGTAAATTATGGATCTGGTCAGCTGGTCTCTCAACACAATTGATCAAACTTTCTCAACAAGAAGACAGGGTGAAGGAGAGCCCTCATACCCTGAAGGGACACTCGCAGCTGCATACATGGATTCCAGGGGTAGTGGAAGATGTGCTTGTCTGGATTGTCCATTGAGGATGTAGAAGTTGCAAACAAAATTGGATTCATGATAACTGGATTCCTGCTTTTGAGAGTTGACAGGTATCTGACATAGTGACAAATTTGGAAGACGTCTGCAGCGGTTCTGGCAATTGTGAGGTTGCCTGACTTGTATGAAGGAATAGTGGTAAGCTCTCAGACTCAGATGTTGCATGAGCTGAGCCTTAAGCTGAACACAATTTCTAAGAATCGCAGGTCACTTGCCGCTCCTGGGACTCACTGGAGGGAAAGAATCGACCTTGGAGAAGCTACAAGCTCAGCCCAGCAGTGTGACCACAAAATGTGCCTGTTTGGAATCACCAGAGGGACGTACCTGCAGAACTATGAAGGCAGACATGGACATTCAAGCAGAGGCTGCCTGACCCAAAAATAAGTGTTATCTGAATTTGGCTTCCCCATTTGGCCTTGAACTGGTCAGCTATCTCAAACTTCTCCTGGTTGTTTTATGTGAACAAGAAGCTCTGTTCCCCCCCCCATCACTCCCCTCCTGAGGACATCTGTGGATCTAAGTCAGAGTTGAGCCGGCTGATAGACACTGTGCCATCTTTATCAGGACTATGGAACTATCTGGCAGGGTCCTCAGACAACTCACTGCCCTCGTCGGCCACCTCATGCATAAATGTATTATGATGTCATCTGTATGTTGCTGTTTTATGTGCTGAGGTCATTTTATACAACTCTCACGCTGCATCCCGACTAGGACACAGTTCGAGCTTTGATTGTTTGTTTTTTACACCTCCACTCCCCCTCATGTTCCTTTTGTCTCATCTGAAAAAAAGGGGCTGCGCCTCTCGAGGCCGGCGGCCTCAGTCACCTCCATCTCCTTATGTCTGTTTATTTATGTTTCTCTCGGACGGGCTGTACTGAAACTTAATTTTGTTGTGCTTCAGTGCAATGACAATAATGCTGATTCTGATTGAAACACACACACAAACAAATACAGGCAATTACCTGCTGCCATGAAAGGTGGGTGATCATGTAATCAATGATGTAATAGAGAAAGTTGTCGCTCTCGTTCACATCACAGCACTGAAAATGTTTTTTAAAGATTTGAAATTTCTTTTGCCTAAAAAAAAAAAATGACGGGACATTCATGAGTTTTGTGTTCATGTAATTCATCTTCCTTTAAAAAAATAAATAAATAAAAAAAAAACAGTTCTGTTCACAGAAAGTGCCATGATGTGATTTCAGATCCTAATCAGAGGCATAGATCAGTGTCAACAACAACAGAGGAGTTCCTTTAAATAAATACAGATAATATTGAAATAATTATATTGGGGAAAAAAATGAAAAGTTTAAATCTTCATAAAGACTGTCTACAAAAAAAAAAACCAAAAAAAAAAAAAAAAAAAAAACACTCAAATAAGAAATATCCGATCCAGGCAGGAATTAAAGAGCCATACACTGTGTTTTTATAGGGTAGACAATTATAAGATCATTACATCATTCATCATGAGGTCTTTGTACAGGGGGTTGTGGCTGAGTGGTTAGAGCAGTTATCCTCCAATGTGAGAGTTGGGGGTTCAATTCCACCAGCAGTCACCTGCTGAAGTGTCCCTGGGCAAGACACTGACATCTCATTGCCTCCAACGTGTGTCCCATCAGTGAATGATTGTGATAAAGCACTGATTAATATTTGTATAGATCTAGAAGAGTGCTGTATGAATGGATAAATGAGGACACACAGATTGTGACATAAAGTGCTTTGAGTATATTGGTAAGATAGAAAGGAGCTCTATAAGTAATTTGTACAGTCCATTTACCATTTACTTCCAGTTAAATACATTTAGGACATTTTGTTTTTAACACTCTGGTACTGAAATCCATCTTTGATGTGTTAAATGAGTCAAAGTCTGGAGTGTATCTGAGGCATGAATAAAAAAGTTTAGTCAATAAGCTGCTCATTGATGAAATCTCATCTTCTGCTGCATGTGCACCTTTTAATTTTAACGCACAATTTATTTTGTGCTGATGTTTTATCACCCACAGGCAGAGCAATACTGTAAGGGTTTTTTACTTGTGTCTGTGTGTGTTTATTCATCTGTACTCTTAGTAAAATATCTTGTGGATCACTGGACAGGTTTTAGACAAACCTTCAAACAGTATTCATTGGGTCGACTTCTACAAATGATTCATTTTTGGAGTCGATTCAGTTCAAGACGGCACAAAAAAATGGTTGAAGTTCTGTTGATCTTACAGGTGCTGAACTAGAATTTGATGTGTTGGTGGCCGAGATGGAACAAACTGACGTCCTGGAGCTAAGTGATGCAAGATCTGTTTTATTTCAGCAACTACCAAAGTCAACTTAGTCTGGTTGTTAATAAAATATCTAACAAACCACTCATTATAGTTGAATGAACCCTCCAGTAAATAATCACACAGTCGACATCCACAACAGACTCAAATCAATGCAAGATGGCCGCCGTAGCCAACTGACCTTAGAAAATGAAAAAAATGGCTACAGTCAGTCAATTTTACATAAACTGAGCTCAAATTTGGAGTGGTAGTAGCTGATCATCATCCCCAACAACTACACTGTTATATAAAGCAGCATCTTTGCTTAAAACCTTAGCATTAACTGTTAGAGTTACCTCTATTGTCCTGTTAGCAAAATATCTCATGGACCACTCGGATGAATTACAATGAATCAAAAAGTAATATTGTTGTTAAGGTTTGATCAAAACAGCTGTAGGTGTGTTACCAAAGTTCATGCGCAATAATCCAGGTAAAAAAATCCAACAAAGTTCAGTCTGGTCCTCTGAATGTGTTTTTTGTGTTGAAATATTTTGTCTTTCATCCAAAGGACTTCATCAGTTTGAGAAGCTGCAACAAACATAAGCAACACACTCACAACACAGTGGGCCAACCAGTTTGCTAGTGATAAGAATGATTCTGGAGTCCGCCTACTTCCCTGTCGACTCCTCTGAGGCAGCCATGGCCAAAGTGGTTCAAAACATCAAAGTTCATGCTCAATAATCCAGTGTCTGTTATTTCTTAAAATAGAATGAGTTTAATCTAAAACACTGACATGAACGGTAGTGGGCTATATGTATTAGGCCTTTGATTTAAATCGTGCTTTCTGTTGTTCAAAAAGCTACCTACAACAGGTATGATATTTACTATTCATCCCCTTTCCAAACAACCCTACATAAAAAGATTTGAGCCATCATTTTCAGCTTGCTGCATCCCCTCACCTTGAGAGTGAATGTCAAAAGCAGCCGCGGTCACACCTGAGCTCGTTCCTGCAGCTCGGTTCCTCCGTCACGCAGGGATTGCATTAGACATGGATGCTGCGCACGTACGCCATCAGAGGCTCAGGAGCAGCCTGTACTGCAGCAGCGCCGGGAGAGGACGGCTTTATCTGTGCACAACACATTCCTTCCTAATCACACTGCAGCAAAAAAAAACACATTCTCCACGTCGGCACTAACAATGTGACACTGGAGAAATGAGGAGACGAGCAGGTCAAGTAGCTCTGCGAGCATCTCAGACTAACTGTCTGAGATTGGATTTAAACGTTAATGAGGCAACACGAGCCCTTTGTTTGTGCCTCTGATTGGGCGCTCAGAGACGACGCGAGTAATGTAATGAAATTTGTACTCTGCAAAATTGAAGCGCAGAGTGAAAAAATGTAGCAAACACAAGCACGAGGTGAGAAGGATGGATGGGAGGCGAGAAGAACATCTGCTCCAAACAGAACGTGTCTGCGTTTTACACACAGAGCAGCCAAAGCACAAACCAGCAGCTTTCTGCCAGCGCTCATGTTGATGTGACACATACCCACACGTTTACACATCGTTACAGAATACAGACCATCCCACAAATCTTCACAACTATTTCTGATGAAGCAGTCCTAAAAGGTGCTTGTGATCGTTTCAGGGTATCAGGGTGTTCAATACGAGTGAAGAAGCCTCCCAGGAGGCCATGCTGACATTAAAGCCAACAGGAGAAAACAACACAGGTGGATCTGTATGTTAATTATCAAAAGACTGATAAGACTGGGTGGAATTTTACCAAAAACATGCCATTTTCTTTTGGAGGATTTCAACCCTCACTATTTCTGCAGTGAAGAAATACATGTCTAATCCAATCTCAGGGAACAATCAGCTGTGAAACACAGCAGCTCACAGAAATGTGGAGCTACTGGGGGTTATCACAGGTAAGGTGTGGTGATACCTCGTGCTGAACCGTGAAAATAAGATTAGATGAGCGTTAGCGCTGATGTGTTCTGTGCCTCGTGTTTGAACTCACTTCTTCTGTGTGCTCGTTAAACTTGTGCGTTATTATATAGAAAAAAATCTGTGGTATTTTGAGTAAACTCTTTAAAGTCACACGCTTGATAAAGTAACTGAAAGTGAAACTGGGTTTCTTTTTCAGAAATAGATCCTGTCTAACTCTGAATGCCAGGAACACCTTGTACTGTACCTGACACTTGCCTACAAGCCTTTGACTGTGGTGACATTATTTACATGAACGCCCCTACAAGCACCCTGCACATGTTGCATGCTGTCTATCACGGTGCACTAAAATTCATAACTGGCTGTAACTACTGTACCCACCACTGCACCCAGTACTCACTGGTTAACTGGTCATTATCTACATGTAGGCTCTCTCACTGGTTAATTTTCATCTTTAAATCACTTCTTGGTCTGTTGCCTTCATACATCACCTCCTACATGTCATGCCATCAGTAGCGTGCACTTTCAAGACATCATTACCTGCAGTGTCCCCTCGGTGCGTTCTGAACTCAGCAAAAAAAAAAAAAAGGCATTTTCTTACTCTGCGCCTGTTTCCTGGAACACCTTGTAAAAAGCTCTGAAGTGTCCACTTTGATTCTTTAAGGGATTTTAAACTTTTAAAAATGTCAATAGAAACATCAAAGTAAATATGTTGTTGTTTATAATATTTTACCTTGTTTTATATGGCATCTTGATTTGACTGTTTTACTACTACTTTTATTTGATTTTAATTGAATTGTTGTTGTCGGTACTTTATACGTTACCTGTCTAAAACAGGTCTCTCTTGAAAATGAGTTCTTGTGACTCAATGAGACTAACCTGTATAAATAAAGGTTGAATTAATCTTATTTACTCATATGCATAGTTTATCTGGAACTTATCACTAAATCAGTGCAAAGGATTGCTTAAACTGGGTAAGGGCAGTGCGTTTTAATTATTCAAAGTCTAATTAATACGGATGAATTCAAAAGCCTGGTCAGGCTGTTGCCTATGTGAAGGTTTGGTTTGTGCTTTGAGGACTCAAAATCAGATGATTTATGAGCAAAACCGTAAGATGGAATTGATTTGACTCACATGCCACCTGTGGCTTTGGGGCTCGTCAGCATGAAATGACCTGGAAGCGACTCGTAAGCATGGACCAGTAGAATGCACTCTAATCTGGCCATTTCAGACCTTGGAAGTACCAGTACAGACTGAAGGCTGACAAGAAAAACAGTCTGCCTGCACAAATCAACAACTGTGGATTATCTGACTCTGACTCCCCTGGTTGGCCACAAATACAGGCCGACATATCAATTTCTTCTGGAAAATGTGTAAACTAAGGAAAATGTTTGTCTTTTCTTTTCTCTCTTGTCCTGTTCAGCATTGTGGCACTCAGAATTATAGTCTGTGTCGAGGTGATACCCAACAGATTTACTTTCACAAGCACAGCATTATGGCTGGCCCTAATGCTCCACTTGATATATAAATAAACCTTTATTAGAATTTGCTTTGGGTTTGTTTAAGATGTAATGGACTCGGGGATGAAAAGACAAAGAAGAAAATAAAGCTAAAAAAGTGAGAGAAGGGTTAAAAG
>JARVLU010000002.1:30157772-30171856 GCA_031762415.1 Simpsonichthys santanae | reverse complement strand
TGTGTTAAGATAGGTGGAGTGCTTGGTAACTGTACATGTACAGTCTAAGTGGCATCGGTTTACGTTCAAATCGGTATCCAACCGGGCCGTTGTAACGGAACTCGAACGGAAACCGAGGACTACCTGTACCTAGTTTTAACTTTGACCATAATTTGTGACCTTGACCTTGAAGCTGGGGTGATGAAGGTGTATAAGAGACTCCAACTAGTGATGATGAATATGTGTATCAAGTTTCATTAAATTATCTTTAGCGGATCAGAAGTTATGGCCGGAACAAGAAAAAGTTTAGATGTACAAAGACAATATGTCTGCCTTCGACGAGCGTATAACATTTCAAAGTAAAATCAGGTTGTGCTTCTGTTTGCAGGTGACACTTCATCCCTGTCAACAACACTGAAGGCGGCTGTCGTCGTCTGAAAACAGCTACTTTGTCTTGAACAATTCTTCCCAACTACAAAAAGGATGAATCCTCGTGAAAGGTCAAGCAAACGTCTCAAGAGTTCATTGATCACTGAATAAATGTGGAGCGTCTGAGGAATTTCAACAGATCACAGCTACAGAACAAACCAGTTTCAGGTACGATCACACTGCAGGCTTGGGAAATATTTTTCTTCTTCTTTCAACTTCTCCCTTCGTCAGGGGTCACCACAGTGAATTATTTTTACACTGGATGCCCTTCCTGACACAACCACAGACACTGAGCTACCACAGCCTCTGTGTGGAGCAGAGAGCTGTTATCTAGGGTGCCCAGGAGAGCAGATAGTGGGGGTCAAGGGCCTTGCTCAAGGGTCCAGAGTGGGGCAGATGATGGTGGAGGCAGGTGTGGGTGCTTCACCTATCCCACCCACATTTTGATGTTGTCGGTACGGGGAGTTGAACCGGTGGTCTTCCGATCACAGGCCCACCTTCACTAACCTCTGCACCACCACTCCCATGCAGGCATGTGAAATAATAAGGATAAAAAATAATTTACAATGTGTACATCCCACTCTAATACAAAGATCTCCATTAAATGAAGATGTATTGACTAGACAAGGTTTAATTCTGACTGGAAGTGGTTTTACTGCGTCTGTAAAAGGATCTCTGATTAGTTGGAACAATAGACCTTATTTAATACACAATAATTCAGCTCTAAAAACAAGACAGTAAAAATACTGTTGACTATTTAAGTTTTATATTCTTTGGAACAATAAAGACACATGGGTGTCACAGTTTGATTTACACTGCAATGCATTCTGGGTAAAAGACAATGGTGCAAGCTTCATACAGCTTGAATGTTAATTTTGGACATTATCTGCTGGTCCATCCATCATCTTTACCTGCTTCTTCCATTTTGGGTCACAGGGGTCACCGGTGCCCATGTCCAGCAATCACTGTGTGAGGGGTGGGGTACACCCTGGCTGGGTCGCAGGTCCATCACAGGGACACATAGAGACAAACAATCATTCACTCTCTCACTCACCTAGAGACAATTTAGAGTTACCAATCAGTCTAACATGCATGTTTTTGGTCTGTGGGAGGAAACTGGAGTACCTGGAGAAAACCCACGCATGCACGGAGAGAACATGCAAACTCCACCCAGAAAGGCCCCTGGACTGGGATTTGAACCACGGACCTGCTCGCTGAGAGGCAGCAGCTCCACCAGTTGTGCCACCGTGCTGCCAGTAGTAGCTGAGAATGATTCACAAAACATAATTGAAATGCTAAAATTTTCACATCAGCACACAAGACAGTGCATATCATCATTTACAAGTTTCAACAAATAAATGTCTCCAGCTCCATCATTTTTACCATAAAACCACATCTGTTGAAAACTGGACAGTATATGTTCCTTTAAGGAATGCCAGGCCTTTAAAGTTCAAACATGTTTTTTACATCCAAGTGTGTTGTTTTGTCTTGGACAAACAGAATCTGTACACAACTCTTAGTAGTTACAGTATTTCTCTGTTTTGCTCCGTGTCACTTGCAAAGCTCTGATGTTATACAGCTTAAAAAGCAAAAAATGCCTGTGAAAAATTGACATGGACGTTAGATAAAGTACCACCTGCAGGTCTCTGGTGCCAGGCGGGCAGGATACTGGTAGACAGTATGATCAGTCATGGTAATGAGCACAAGGCTGACATACACATTTTGAATTATATAGTTTTGAGGCCTAGGCGCCCGCAAACCAAACCCCAGCCATTAGTTCAACCACTGTCTCCTTATCTCAGAGTCAAGCTGTGAAGTTTTAACACTGCTATCATTCTTTTCTTCTCTTCTAAATTACTCCATCTCCACAGCAGTGCATGAAAAATTTGAGAGGAGCAAAGCAGCATTGCTTGCCTTTTGATTGCACTTGCTTATTTTTTATTTTTTTATTTTTTGTCTAAAATGCTCGACAACGGGCTCCCTTTTGAAATGCATCAGGGATGAATTTAATTGCTGATATCCAGTGTTAAAATAACACCACAGCATGTTGGTATGTTTGTCTTCTTTAGCCGACCGCAGATGCATTTGCTAATTGTATCCTGCTTCCTCTAGCAGAGTTATTAATTTATCTTCTAAGACTACTTCAGCAGTGATGATCATTCATGTTGCCACATCCGATAGTTAAGAAGTGAGCTTCCGTAAAAATCCATCATGTACATCAATGCACATTACCGAGGTAATTAAACAGGAGGTAATACTGCCAGATACTGTAAAATATCGAGGGGTGATCATACGCCCTTTAACACCGTATGGCCTCGGCACGTGAACATGATGCAGTGGATGAGGCATCAGCTGCAAAACTTGCAACACACAAAGGTAAAGGTAATTTGTCTAATTTAGAGTTTCTGTACATTACCCTGTAAAAATACAAATTATTTGAAATGTACTGATTGCGGCTTGCTGAGAAAATGGCATTAAAATAATTACTTGTGAGCCCTCTCTGAGTTTTTACACTTAGCACTGTACCACCATTAGGAATAATCTGTCCAATTAAAGGTTGTGTAATTAATTAAGTGCACATTCTGTGAAGAGGAGAGGGGAGAGAATTTATCAACCTGCTGAAATATAACCTATCTTGTCCAAAAGACTAATATGTTTAAACAAAAGATGAAAATTGATGACAACATTATTTGTTACAAAATGCTCACTGTGCAACTATGATGCATCTGCACTTGGATTTGGCTTCGTAGCATTGTCCTCACAAAAAACTGTGATGCATTACCCCAACTGCCTGGCAATAACTTTCAATGAAGGGCGCCTTGCCTATCTCATGGAACAGTCTGGGACTTTTATCCCGCTTCATGTCATAGGCACGCCTGGAAACATGCATTCTGCTGAGGTCCTTATAGAAATACAGACATGATATGTGGGGAAGTGTGTGTTGCCAAGTGGACGTCCTGATGCCACCACCCGAAAGTGTAGTAGAGCAGAAAGTATCTTGCTGCGTAAAAACCTGTCAGCTTATTTCTGCTATAGGAACTGCATGTGCAAATGTGCATCTCAGAATGGGAGAAAGATGCCAAGTGCACATTATTTCACCTTCCATTAGTTTGTTGCCAGCTTCACATACGGCCTGGATTGACACTCCAGGGAACAGACATCATAACCCAACATTTAGCAAGTACTGTACACACAAACACTACCACAACCAAGAGATGTACAGTATATATTATTTGTGTCTATTGTGAAAAGTTACTTTTTTGATCTGGTATTTATAGATGTTTATGGTTTGAATTGATTGTTTGAACTTGATTGTTTTGATAAAAGGGGCAGATAAAATAAGATTTATTCTTCTTTCTGCCACCTTTCATTTTATGTATTCTTTATACAGTATACTATATAAAATGGTTTCTTTTTTCTGTATCTTTTGGTTTTAATGTAAAATGAAAAAATAAATTCAACAAAAAAATTTCTAAAGAAATGGAAGGGAGGCCCCTTGACGTGACATGGGCTGTCTCTCCTCTACTTTTTTCGGTTCTCAAAATGGCCGACACTCTGTATGAGCTCTTTAGCATAGCATTTTGACACAAAGCTTTTAATAAACATAAAAAAAAAAAATCAGTAAACAAGTTCTCAACTTCTTTTTGCAGAGAAAAAACTTTTTACACAAAGGCACAGGTTTCAACTGTGAAGTTTGGAGCTTCAACAAGACGAGGTTTTTTTCTCGAGATTGGCCTGTTAGCTTAGTTTCTCAGCTTAGCTGCTTTTAACGATCCAAAAACGTGATTTTGGATGATTAAATGAGAAAGGGAGGGGGTCAGTGAAGAACACTGGAGTTGAGCCTTTTGTCATCCAGTCTTCAGAAGAAAGACATGAAGAAATGATAAAGCTGATAAATGAAAATGAGGCAGGTAATTTTAATTTATCATGCAATTAATTGATTTATCGTTTATCGCGACAGGCCTGTCCTCAATAGATAATCTCTATGAGATCAGGGGAATAAAATGCTTCTGCCATGTTTATTATCTCATAGACAAAGCGGGTCCAAGACAAAATCAATAATCCATTAACACTACCAGTGTCTGCTGGTCCACCACTGAACGGGATTCAACGACGATAATTATGCAGATGCAGTGAAATGACTGGAAATGACTTAAGCAATATAATGATCCATCAGAGTTGGTGGGAGATAAAGCTCCTCAATAAATGTACAGAACATAAAGTGTCCATTCATGCAGAGCATTGTTAGAAAGACTGTGCTAATGTGATGATCACCGTCTGCTTATAGAAAAGTTGCAAAGCCAGTCAGTTTAACTTCAGTGTGATGTAAAATGTTCTGATGCACACAGAGGGGCACATTTGGTAAGGGTTACAAAGAATTTCAGGAACCAAGTCATGAAAACGTTACATCATCTGCGACCTCTAACCTACTAATATCTGCTGCACAATGGCTCGTTGAGGAACAAATCTGGAATGTCAATTTCAGCCAACAGAATGAGGAAAAGCACGACGACACAATCCAGAGGAACAAACAAAGATGAGATTAGGCAATTATTTAACACAGATCACTTGGGATTTGAACGTCTCGAGGTCTTGGTGAAAGAAAAAAGAAAAGTTTTTATTAATTTATGGGATCTGGTTCTGATTCAATCCAGCGTTTCTGAGTTGCAGGTCTCTGGCAAAACGTCGTCCTCTCAGGACTGAAGGTGACCGAGTTGAGGTTCACAGGTTGAGGGGATGTTAGACCTGATACATGAAGACGACAACTTTCTGGTTGCACAAACGTCCTGCATTCTTCCTCCTCCATGTCACTGCCAATAAAAAGCCGCTCCAAATGAATACTTGAACTGATTACTCTGATTAGATAAGTAAAGTTTCTAACTTATCATACATTACTATCAGCTGATGCTTTTGTAGCCTGAAGGCTGTAACAGTTCAGCTTCATGGAAAATATTTTCTATTCAAACATGAGATCATATTTTGAGAAAATATTGAGCTTTTGAGACAATAAAATAAAACATACAGAACTATATTTGCATTTACTAATGACAGCAATCACTGTACATACAGTATGGGACCAAAACTGCATTATACTGTCATAATTTTAGAAATCTGCTCATTTATTTTTAAAACACATTAGCAGCAGAATATGTTATCTGGTAAATACTAACGATGAGATCCTTATGATAAGGAAATAAAGATAACTTACTGTCATTGTGTTTTGCTTTAGCAAAACATTTGTAATTCATATAATTTTGGCTGCTACCATTTAACGTTAAATACAGTAAGTCGAGTTGCGTAAGAGTGTAATTTCAAAAAGTGGGTCAGGTGTTGAGTCATGAACGAGCACAAAAACAGACATTAAGAAAACATTACACAGGTCTTTCAGTTTCTCTTTAGGGTGTTATTGTTTTTTTATGATTTATTATGTTAATTGCCTGTTGCTGGACTGCAATCAGAGATTTTGTAAACTCCAAGAGCAACGTAAAAAAAAAAAAAAAAAAAAAAAGCACGAACTGCAGGTGAGTAGCAAAACAAGAAAATCAAGTAAACTGGCTTTAAAATGGATGAAAGGCATTTCATTTGAGCATTTTTCAATTCTGGTAAGGTAAGTGGGAAAAAGTCTGAACTCCAAACTCTATAATACATTTTCTAAAAATGTAAACATAAAAATCTACTTTTCTAAAAGTTGCATGAACAGGAGGATTCACCACAATGACACTTTCAGGTGCTACTTTCACACTATTTGTAAAGTTATTAAGAATAATGCAGCTTTCATTGTTTAGCAGACAAGTGCATACAAATCTATGAATAAAGACTTGCATATTTTAATTTAATAAGATATGAATGATGTGATGGGAATAGAAATAGACCGGAAAAGTTTTTACTTGTATTATTTCATCACCAAAATTGACATAAAACTGAGCAGTACTTAACCCTTTTACACCTAAGTCTAAAATTTCCGCCTGGCATTTTTTACTTGTTTTTCACTATAAAATAGGAAGAAAATGTCCTATGGCCATGTGCTTCAGCACATTTTTCCAGAATATTTAGAACTTTCAATATCTGGCATTATTTTACATTATACTTGATACTAAACCACTATTAAAACTGTTTAAAATAAACATAACTTCCATAATTTTTTTCCCCTCTCACAATTTGTAAACAATGAACACATGTATATTTTAGAGGAGGGGAAAGCCTTTCCACATGGTGTAATTTAGTAAAAAAAACATATAATCTTAAACTGTGCTAACTCAGTAGATTAGAGTAAATTTACACATTTGCAACAAAAAAGTCTCAAAAGTTGACATAAAACTTTTAAATTTAAGTATGAGGTGTCAAAAAGTAAAAATAAGTGTAAGCTTTGATCAGTGTTGATCAGCTAGTGTTAAAATGTTATTACTGGATTTAAAAGTGTTTCTTGCCACAGCCTGTGTAGTAAACTGAAATGTTGATGTGCAAACACTGTCCCACAGTCAAAAGTTATCAATTAACCGTCCAACAACAACATGAACTTCTTTGATCAATGTTGGGAGCGCGTGTGATGACCGTGAGTGCGTTGTTAGTTTAACCATCTGGACGTTCCGTGAACGCACCACGCGTCCCTTGCAGCTTTGTTCCGAGACTGGAGCTCGGACTGTGCGCCGCAGCCACAGCCGCAGCACCCCCACTCACTCACCATCCGACAGCCGAGGTGTTTCTCCACTTTACACAAACTTTGTACCGACATGGTGGCGCCGGCCGCGCTCGAGCCGTCCCATCCGGAGCCGCTCCAGAGGCTTCAGCTCCTCACTTCGGTACCGCCACTAGCTTCCGACTCGTCCCCATGTTCACGGACTCACACACGCACGCTGCGCCTTCGTCAAGCGTGTCAAACTCCGCCTACTTGTCTGCAGTGAGGAGGAAGAGGAGGGAGCCTTCAACATGCCGCCACAGCGTTTTGTTTACGATAAAGGGACAGTTCGGCGCTTTTGAAGCGGGGTTCAGTAGAAAGTTTTTATTAACCCTCAGGCCCTGTTTGCGCGTGAACCGTGTCCGGAAGACTTAGTGTTTTATCAACGTGGCGAATAAACACAATCAAAACATGTTTACACCGTAATGCTGTATCCGCCAGAAGGTAAATATTGTACTGTCGCTTTAAATTTATTGAAAAACTATGAAGCCTTTTTAAAGTTACTAATGCGCATGCTCCAAGTCAGTTATTTTGCTATTGGTATCGATCGATACCAAATAAATACTGGTCCAGTATCGCAGAGACAGATACGATACTTCTAAATAATTTCGGTGAATTTTGATGAAGTTTAAGTGTTTTGTGATTTTTCCTTTGAATTATTTATTAGTTAAAACCCAGGATAGAATTAGGCAAAGTTTATAAGTAAATAAAAAATACTTTATCGTAATAAAAGTTTTTTTCTGAACAAGTAGAACAGTAACAAAACAGTTTTCCCCATATTTTGTTAGCTGGATTTTTTTCCTTAAACAAAGTGCACAAAATGATCATTCAAGAATAAATTAAAACATTATGTTGATAAACTATGATAATTAAATAAAAATCCCTTCACTGCACTCCTATACTCGATCTTTGTTTATTAAATTAGCAAACTGTACAAAGTTATCACACAGCAACAAATGTTATAAAACTGTAAAAATATATTTAGGATATAAAGGAATAAAACAAAATTTCTCCTTCTAAGAGAATTTCTTTCCTGGGTTTGAAAAATAATTACAAATCAAAAATAATAAGTGAAAATACAATAAATAAAATGTAAATAACAAAACAACCTCCAACGTTCAAATAAATATTCCCAGCAGCCTCTCTGAGGGCCCTGCCTGCTGCTCTGTGACAGGAGCGACACTTACAGTCACATCTTTGATGAACAGCAGCAGTGCATAGAGGAGAGAAACTGAAGTCAAAGTATTTATATCATTACACTGGTATTGATCAATATTACCCATGTTGGTATCTATATTATCGATATTTGAATCGATCCGCCCACCACAATTTTGCAATGCGTTATGGTCTGGGTAGTTTCATGCCTACTTCCTTCTTCTTGAGTCAAAACAGTAGTCATATCTTTTTCACGCTGCTCTGCAGTCATTCAGACACCCAGAAAAACATTATCACAACCTAAAACACCAATAAAACTAACTTATAAATACATCTGTGTATAAAAGTCAATAAAAATCAAATGTAACGGACCAACAGAATAAAGCTGAACGCTGAATGGAAATAGATATGATATTAAAGCGTGAGGTGCCTGGACATATGCACATAAGCCAACAGATGTTTTTACAGTTATGTGCATGTGTAAAATCATGCACCACATGCTCAAATGGGTTCATAGCTGTTTCCAGTATTAAGTTTGGTATTCAGCACTAGTGGTTTGATCCTTTAAACTTCCTTTTTATTGACTTTTATATGCAGACATTTTTATAAATTATTATTTTTACATATATCTTAATCCACCAAGCCACATGTGTGACACTTAATATGACTAATATCAGCTGTGACAGCTAATGTTTATTGCTGCTGCACTATATGGCTGTATCATGTATATATCTACCTTACCATAATTCAACCTCAATGTGCAATAACCTGTCACACAACCTGTGTAGTTTATATTAGTTATGTGCAGTATGCATCATGTGCATTTTAGCTTATTACTACCTTGAAATACTTATGCAGACAAATTCATCCTGGTTGCGCCGTTATAGTCTACAACTGGTGGCCTGCAGGCCATTTCCCGCCCGCAGGTGACTTCAATCCGACCCACATCATATATTTTTTTTGTGGGGGTTAGGGTGGTTCTGGGTTTTCTGTTCTGGTTATTACAGTTAAGATTCAATGCAATACAATAAACACATTTAAAAAGTAACAGATCATTTTAAACTTTGGTTTATTTATATAATGATTTTAATCACTGGATGTCCGGCCCCCGAGCTGTTGGCTTTAAGAAACTGCCTCTCCCTGAGCACTTTTGTTGAATAACCCTTGTTTACCATGTTGTTGTTCACTATTTCTCTTTAGGACCTTGTAAATATTATATCTGACTTTTTCACTTTTTGGTACTTTATTTTTGTACCCTTATTGCATGCTTTAGTGTATTTATTTATTTATTTATTTTTAGTGAGTCAAATTGGTTCTTCTCATCCTGAGCATTTCATTATTGGCCCTGTGTTAACCTGCATATGACAAATAAACACAACTTGAACTTGAACTATTAACATTAACACCAAAGTCCATGCTCAGTAATCCAGATATAAAGTCCAACAATGTTCAGTCGGGTCATCTGGACGGTTTCTTCGTTTGTGCTGAGATGTTTCGCCCTCCATCCAGAAGGCTTCATCAGTCTCAGGAAACACCACTGATTTTTTTAATTGATGTTTTAATTGATTCATGTGAAGCACTTTTTAACATTTCTTTAAAAAGTCCTATACAAATAAAGTATTATTATTATTATTGTTGTTGTTTGAAGCTGTAACTGATTGATAAGAGACAAAAACATTTAATTGCTGCAATCAATAGCTTTTTGTTCACTTTGTCTCATGATTGATATCTCATTTACCTGATTGCTTGATTTGTAGAAATGTAAAACCTGTCCCAACACAATGTGTATCCACTCAACAACTTCAGCTGCACATCAGTCAAGAGGCAGTAAATAAACTGTAAAAGAAAATATCCTCATTAGCATAATTCAGTATGTTTCGTGTCTTATAGACATTTCTTGTTAATGGTATACAGTAAGGTAAAATACAATATTTTCCTGTGAACTGTGCTGTTTTTGAATAATTATTATTAGCCTTTTTAACCGGGCAACCCATTGAAATCACAGATCTCTTGTGCAAGGCAGCCCTGGACCTGAGGGCAGCCTAACATGCATGTTTTGGTCCGTGGGAGGAAACTGGAGAAAACCCACACGAGCATGAGAAGAACATGCAAACTCCACACAGAAAGACCCCAGGTCCAGCCGGGGATTGAACCCAGGACCTTCATGCTGTGAGGCAACAGTGTTAACCACTGGTGTTAACCACTGAGTCTTATACTAAGTAAACCTCTAGACTGTGCAAGAATGTGTTGTATTTAACTCTCAAACCTACAAGGTCAGCAGGTGATAAAGTTTTTGTCTGTTTGTGTCTGTGTGCATAAGACACAGGAAAACAATGGGTCTTTCTTGCTGTTATTTGTGGACTCACTGTGTCAGTCTCACTCACAGTTAGAGGTTCTTGCTGGTTTTACCTTTAACCAGTTCTGTCACGTTGTTTTGCAACACTTTCACTGAAACCATTTGGAGCAGTCCAGCCACCCAAGTGACCATAACCGCTTCTTTTATTCACGTTCATCCAGCTCGGAACAAGCTGATCTGCCTGGTTTTAATACAAAAGGCTTATGTTGCATCACAAATCCACAACTCTTGTTTCTGCAATTCTGAACTGTATGAAGGGCTTAACAGGCAGGGGCACAACTAGAAAACTTTTAGAAGGGTGCCTGAGACCCTCACGCACCCTAGGGGGGGCACCAACCTAGAATATACAGTATAATTTTGTGTTTTTCCAGCTTGTTTTTTGTGTTTGGACCAGATTTTCTTTACTTCTTTCTGCACTGGACTGTCTTGGAGAGGAGAAACATTTTAATTGTAACCCTCAGCAAAATATGATACAAGGGTTACATTTGTGCACCTCAATTTTACATTTAAAGCAGAGAACAAAGGCTGTAGCCCTATAAAACATCCTCAAACAAAATAATTACCACCCACCATCATGATGTCTGTCTGTTAGCATCAGAGGCAGATTTGACCAAACCCCCAGGAAGCAACTTTGACTTGATTCAAGACTTGATTCAAGATGGCCACCACAGTACAGTTATTTGACCTCAGCAAACACAACATTGTCTACAAGTCAGTTTTTCAGCAGCTGAACTCAAGTTTGATGTGACAGTAGCTGAGAGGCAAGTCCCAAATTGTACTCTGGACGCTAACAGATGGAGATTTTCATTTATAATTATGGCTTGCAAGGTGCCATGCAGCATTCCTTCAAGTCATGCTAGTTTCACTTGGTCATTCTTTGCTGGCTTCAAAACAATATGTGCAAGATCTGCATGACTAAAGTCAGGGGGTCTTTTCCTCATTGCTCAAATGAGTCAGCTAGAAGGGATGGGAGGAGTATATCTCCTAAAATGAAGACTTATTATATATTCTGTAAATTTACTGTTTTTATTATTTTACGGCTTCATTGCTGCTCCACGTTTTTTTTTTTTTTTTTCTCTTTAAACTGGATCTGAGTGAGATATTTGCTTTATGCACCAGCTAATACAAGTAGGCCTGACAGCATGTAAATGATGACAACCCCTTTCATGCATAAATCCTGCAGCTCAAGAGCCAAGTATTAGAGAAATAATTTCTGCTACAAGCGTTCTCTGTTTATGGAAAAGCTTTGAGTTTAAATGCATGTAGTGCCTTATTATGTCTTAGATGTTGAACTCTCAGTCTTTATATCAAATTATATTCCCTGAAGAAAAGCCCAGCCATAGATTTTCATGCCATTTTAAACATGAACCTTCTTAAAAATAAAAAATTAAATTAAAAAATAGGAACAGAAGTATGGACATTTTACTCTAACCTTGTAAAAAAAATGTGTGTGGAAAAAAATAGGGCCTAAAAAATTTAAAATTCGTTGAAATTAGTAAGTGTTGCCAAAACGAGGTGGCTCTTCACTGAGTGTAGTTTAAGGCAACTTAAAGCTCTTTTATTTGGTTAAAAGTCACTTGAAGAAATGAGTGCTGCATTTCTACATATTGTTCAAACTTTATTGTTCAAACAGTGTGAAACAAACGATGTGGAGTCATGAAAGGGCAGTGGAGAGGAGCACGATACTGGTCACGCTCCACAATGGACTTCTAAAAACAGCAGCACGGTTCTTTTTGTTTGAACACTCTTAATTGGCTGGATATGTTTACAGAGTAACTAAAGCAAAGGAGCGCTGTTCTGCAGTGCACTGATAAAAAATTCATCAGCTAATAACACTCACAACAAGTCTACTCCTCCTTACAGCACCCACAACTTCCACCTTCACGTCACTTGGCACGAAACCCCATAATAAGTCTCCAGAGTAAAATAGAGGTTCTGAATTATTCATCCAGAGCGAGCATGTAAACAACCTTGTGTTTATAGGAGCACGGTCCAGTTCTGAGAAGCCTCATAAAAGCTGTGTAACATACACTGGTCCATCAACGTTTCAGGTGTTTCAGTGAACTTTATTTGGTCTCACATTATACTGTATGTGCACTGAACATTAGGAGTTAGGAGACGTGTTTACAAGGCTCCAAATTACTTAACCAGATAATAAACGTTGCAGGTGGACTTCTCTGTTAAAGGCTTTAAATTACCAATGAAGCTCTGTACAGGCACCGTAAGACAGAATGTCGTGCACATGTTTTAATTTGAACCAAAGGCCTTTTTGCTTTTATGTGACAGTGCTGACCATTGCACCCCCATCTGCCAAAACTTTGTGCTGTCAGAACTTCTGTCGGCACCTCAGTGTGCTGAACAACATTCTTGTAATCTTCA
Source organism: Simpsonichthys santanae (assembly GCA_031762415.1). Lineage (NCBI taxonomy): Eukaryota > Metazoa > Chordata > Actinopteri > Cyprinodontiformes > Rivulidae > Simpsonichthys > Simpsonichthys santanae. Next base: position 30,158,882 of record JARVLU010000002.1, on the reverse strand, counting down.
GGGTTTTTGCACATGTTAAGCTTTTAGGGTTCACATGTTAAAATAAACAGGTGCTCAGTCTTCCAGAACTTCATAGTTCCAGCTGCAGAAAAGCAACCCCACAGTATGATGGTGCCACTACCATGTTTTACTGTGGGTTTGGAGCTCTTCTTGGTGATCCACAGTCGTGTTCCTGCATGACCTGTCACAGCTGCAGCCAGAAAGTCAACTTGTAGTTCATCAGACCAGAATGCATTTTCATAAATAGTTTTAGAAAGGGTGGCACAGTGGCGGTTGAACAAAACGGTTGCAGGTTCAAATCTTGGGTGGGTGGAGTTTGTATGTTCTCTCTGTGCATGCGTGGGATTTCTCCGGGTACCCTATAGTTTCCTCCCACAGACCAAAAACATGCATGATAGACTGATTGGTAGCTCTAAATTGTCTCTGTGAGAGAGTGAATGGTTTGTCTCGTTTGTCTCTATGTGTCCCTGTGATGGACTGGAGACCTGTCCAGGGTGTTCCTTGCCTCTCGCACAGTGACCGCTGGATATGAGCTCCAGTGACCCCCGCAACTCAAAAAAGAAGAAGCAGATAAAGATAATGGATGGATCCAATAATTCTCTATCAGGTCATCTGGACAGTTTCTTTTTTATAGAAACGCTTCACCCTCCATCCAGAGGACTTCATCAGTCAGAGGAGTTCCAGCAAACTGTTTCTCCACCAAGCAGTAAACAACTTAAGGGGACCAACCAGTTTGTTTGAGCTAAGATGGTTTCTGGGGACCGTCCTGTCCCTCGTTGACTCCTCCCAGGCAGACACAGTTCAAGGATCTTGCCTTGATAATGGATGGATGTTCAAAGCTGTGGCAGCCTGAACTGGGTTGACTCAAAAATTATAATCAATTGTACCTCTAATAATTATCTTCTGAGTTTCATTAAAAGTCAGCCAATAATTCATGAAATATTTTGCTAACAAACACAGAAACAGACAATTGCATTATTGCCCTGCAAGAAAGATAATCAGACTCTACTTCCTCAGGCGGCTGAAACGAGCGGGTCTGAGAAGCTCAGTCCTCACCTCCTTCTACAGGTGTGCAGTGGAGAGCATCCTGTGCTCCAGCATCAACGTGTG
>JARVLU010000002.1:30143204-30157672 GCA_031762415.1 Simpsonichthys santanae | reverse complement strand
TTTCTTAGTTCATATCTTAGATGTTATTACTGTTTTTCTTTTATATTTTATTGTTGGATGTAACTGGGACCCTGTGTGCACACAATTTTGTTCCACCTCATGTACCACGTGGTGTGAATGACAATAAAGAACCAGGTAATAAATATATTTAGAGTACCGGTACATTAATTGTTAACCATCATTCTTTTTCATGTCAACTAAATCTGAAGTTACTAGGAAACCATGACTGAAATATGTTTTTATTCTCAAATAACATAACCATCCACTTTTCCATCTACATTATCCAAAATGATGTAATCCACAAACTGCCAAATGTTTTTTTAGAGCTTTCTTGTTGCATTTTATATACAAATCTATTTACAGTTAATTCAGAAGCGCATACCAAATATTTGACAAGTGATGCTGCCAATCCTTTGGACCGGCAAACAAGAAATAAAAATGAAAACATCTCACAAATCGATTCACGTCTTTCTCCTCATAGTTACTTTAAAATAAAATTTAAAAAAAACTAACCATTTAGGAGAAGACGTTAAAAAATAAACATGTCGTTTCATTCAAAGTACAAGTGAGATCTTCACAAAAAGAATATGCTTGATGGCTGGGATGCATAAAATGCTATTCAATAAAAATATAAATTTGCTCTTCAGGTTTCAAGGACCCACTCCTGATTGAGCAGATTGAGGTGACCTCATCGGTCCTTCATGTGAGCTGAGCTCTACTTACTAAGTACTGGGAAGTCAGATGAAAAAGAAAAAAAAAATCAGAAAGGACAACGAGTCAGTACGTTATAACCATTTGCTAACCGGTTTGACGAGTTCTCTGAACCCTTTAACCGCCGAGCCTTTACAATCCAATAATGTTTGGACAAACGGTCCAGGTCGTCAGACGCCAGAGATTGCTTGGCTGTTATAGTCAGTGGATTCCATTTTGAGGATGTATGGGATGATGCTGTCAATCTGCACGTTGCCGATGAGCCCAGCGAAAAACAGCTCCTCTGTGACAGCTGCACTTATTAGCCTGAGGGCCGGAAGACGCAGCAGCAGCTTGGACAACCTGGGAGTAATGAGGCAAGAAGGAGAAGCAGGAATCAGACGAGAACATCTGTGGCAGCACCACCAATATGTCCCAGTTTATACAACAAGTCTGCTTTCATGTAGTGGAAAGGCAAAGCTAACAAACCGGTAAGAGTCTTCTGGGTACGTCCTGGTAACGTAGTCCTGGAGCTCCATGTAAGCTTTTTCCTGGAAACTCTCGATCTGTGGGATATTCTCTACGCCTGGGTGATCTAGCACAAAAAGAATGTGTGCACAGGAAGGAATGAGCACATCTGCACATGCCAATTCTGCTTTACAGCAATGCAAAATAAAAAAAAAATTAGATAAAAACCTCTTGAAGCACTCCACCTGTCACCTTTCATGGCAGTTTGGACAAAAATAAACTTATGACAAGAGATTTCTAGAGTGGGAGACATTTTTGTCAAACTTTAAAAATATTGTTGTGTGTGTTCTCGTGAAATACTGTGAGATGTAACAGTATGTTGTGGATGAGTCTCAGCTACTACCACACCAAATTTAAACCAACAGGAGCTAAAGCCTTTTTGTGCTGGCCAACGTTGAGCATTCTAAACTGGATTTACTCCAGATTTTAATCAGTTGTAGATTTGCACCCACTTGAAAGATCAATTAAAGATCAATTAAAAGTGGGAACCAGTCTTAGCTACTATTACAACAAATTTCAGGTCAAGGTCTGTATAAATGAGTTCATGACTGAAATGTTGTGTTTTGTGTGTCGTCAAGGGCAACTGGTTGTGGCAGCCAACCTGAATGGAGCAGACTCCAAAAAGTCCAATAATTACTTCTACACATTTCAATAAAATCATCTAACAGGTACACACACAAAACCATCATCATCATCATCATCATCCATTTTCACCTTTTGGTGTCACATGACAATAAATTAGCTTCACACACCTGGACTAAAAAGTACGATGGCTTTGAGGTAGGCATATTCATAGGAGTCTGGGGACAGTTTGGACATGCTGTTACAGAACTCCTGCATCCTCCATATGTGCTCCATTACGAGTTTTCCTTTATCTGGAGACAATTTATCTAAACAAGACAAAAAAAACAACAATGTTTAGAGGACATGCAAGAGGCAGAAAATTAAAATAATTTCCATAAACTTCAATGTATTGTACCACTAAATAGCATGACAGATTTAACTTCTTATGTAATCAAAAAACTTCTGGTTCATATAACAACACTGCTTTTAGAATGAGTCCTGTAAAGAAGCTTTGCAGGCAGACCAAAGCAGAGCCCTCCTACCTTCCTGTAAGCTGGTCTGTAGATGGTTTATAATAGCACTTAGGATGGTACTAACATTCATCACATGAGAACACTGCGCCAGACCCAGAGCAAAGAGTTCATTCCAGCAGGCCTTCATCAGGTTAATGTCGTTGTCTTCACCACTGTTGAAAACAGTTTGAAAACTAAGTACAAACACAGCAGAAACACCTGATATTTTCTGATTTATATGCAATAATCGTAATGTTTTAATTTACCGTAACTGCCGGTGTATAAGCCACTACTTTTTTTTTTTCTTAATCACTTTATACTCCCCAGTTTTATGCAGGAGCAGCTAATTTATGTATTTTTTGGTCATAATTTATATTTTTATAGTTTATTCTGACAGACTTCCCGCCATCTCTTGGTAACTTCCTGCTGCTGACTAACATTTTCCTTTAACAGAGCGAGGCGCTCATGGCTGCCCTGCGTCTACCCCTTTTGGGGGCAGACTTTTATGATACAGAGAGAATGCCCTCAAGTATCCATATGTTCAAAGCCTCTAATTCAGGGTTTCAAATACCCAAACATTTGTTTGTTTGTTTATTTCATTCATTTCATATCAGTTAAAAACAATACATATTCAAGAAAAAAAATGCAAAAACATAACTCCACCCACTCTGTTATCATGTGACCAGAAGGCTAACCTGAATGACCAATGAGGTACTCTTGAGGACCATACCCCAACATAGACATGCATTCATTTCTTCAGATTGTTCACTAGTCGTTCCAGTATTTTGCGCTTCATGAAATTCAATTTAATTCAGTTTATGTATATAGCACCAATTGACAACAAAGTCGTCTCATGGCACTTTACAGAAACATTCACAAACCTGTTCATTTGTTCAGTGATAATGGAAAACGCACAGATTTAAAAAAAAAAAAAAAATTATGATGCAGCTTTCAAGTTAAAAGCGATCGATCTGAGTGTCGAAGAAGGAAATCGATCTGCCGCCCGTAAGCTTTTTATCAACACGTCAATGGTCGAGCATTGAAGATGCAAAGCAGTCAAGTCTGGAACATGTTTTAAATCAAAGTTTTAAAATTATTTCTGTGTGACATCATTCTCTATATGGTAAATGTGTGCTTAAATATCGGTATCTCATTTTAAGCTCAAATCCGAGCACAGAGCAGAGAAGACAATGGGAGGGGATCTCCCCCTTTCTTCCTCACTCCTGCTCATATGAGCTCTGCTGAGGAGAAATCACATCAAATGTATTTAGAAAGTACATTTAAAAACAGCAGCTCTTACCAAAAGTGTTTAACAATAAAAATCAATGGTACTAATTTAATGAATATTTATCATATTATACTGGTACTATTTGACTTCTGGTCACGACCTCCATAAGACTTCTGGCTAATATTTACCGGTAAATAATATTTAAATAATTTTAGTTACAAAGATGTTTGGCACTGTTCTGTCCAGTGATTATGCTTAGATAGTTATTGAGTTCATTTTGTAGGTTGAATGGTTGTAACCATGAGTTAGACAGCGAAGCATCATGAAGACTTGTGATGATCATGCAGTCTGAAGGTGTGAAAAGCAAGATATAGTCTGTGAAGTGCCATCTGGTGGCTGATTCTTGTACTACAACAAGACAGATGCACACTTCTGGAGCAAGCTGGGCACAGATCCTGACAATGACCAGCAGAAGCTTGCGGCTAAATAACCAGAGCATCTTATTTATGTACAAAATTATAATTCATCTTATATTTAGTATGTGCAACTTAGAGACAGTTGTGTTCTGTAGCCTGAGAATTACAGTAATATCTGTGGGAGAAAAGCAAAACAAAACTACCGGTACCTTAAAGTTTGAAAGGCAGGTATGGAGCGTGCCCAGTGCATTGAGAGAAACAGTAGCCGGGACGCTGACTCACAGATGTAGTTTACATTGAGGAACTCTGGCACAGGCAAAGGCATCATGAGCTGTCAAAAAATACAGAAATTACTTTAGCACAAGAGATAAACCATGATGACTGTGTCAGTATAAAATAAAGTATATTTGGGGAGTAATCAGGTTGATCAGAATTACCTTGAAAGGGATATGTCCGTCAGAAAGTAAAGGTGCGTCCAGCTCCAGCACAGAGCCTGAATGATCTGCAGACATCAGCTGCATTGTTGTTTCCAACGACTCTCCTTCTGAACCGTCACTGGTGTGAAGAACTTTGGCCAGTGTGTCAAAAGCTCTGAATAAAACAAAAAGTTTAAAAAAGGAAAATACTTTTTAACTGTGCATATATTTTAGCTTATAAAAAACCCAACTCAAATTAAATTACTGCAGTACAATCGCAGCACAGTTTAAGATGGTACATTTTTGATTGACTGTACAAATGTTATTAAATACACAGGACTGGAGTCAGACACCACATGGCCCAGGAGGAAATTCTATTAAAGCTTCATGATAAACACAGCGTCCAGTGTGTTCTTCTTGTGCTTCTGCAGACTTTCAGCAAAACAAACATCCACTGGTCCATATCAGCCTCCTGAATCTCACCTAGTGATATCACTCGTTGTTTGGTCATCGTCTTGAATGTCTGTCATTGAGCTGTCACCATTGCTAAGTGTTTCAGCTCCCATCACATCATTCCCACTGTCACTCAGTTTTCTGGTTTTGTTAAGGTGGGCAAGTGATGTAACCACATTTGCCAGAGTGCCAAGATCCCCTTGAGATGGGTCATCCTGTAGAAAAGCAAACAGTTACTATGACACCTGTCCAAATAAAATTAAACAGACTTGAATGACTAATTTAATTGGATTGCATCAGTTACCTTATCAGGGGAGGCTGGAATCAAAATGGTGTTTTCCAGCTTGGGGAAAGGTTGTTGGATGTTGAGTAACATGCTGGACTCAAGTAAATTTGTAGACCTACAGTAAATATGATATTATAACCATACATATACAAAATAGGAGAAAACTGTTTAAACTTGTATTGTAGACGCTAAACTTGTTTGTTCATACTCTTTAATGTTTTCTTACATGTACAATTATTTTATTTGTAACTACCTTCCATGAATATATACTTATGTCAAGCTCAGCTACTGAATGGTATCAACAATGTAAAGATACTGTATTTACAAAGTATGTATGCATAAGGTATGTTATGAACGGTGTTCAGTTTTGTAGTGTTTCATCTACCTAGAAATTTCCTTGTCAGATTCAAAGGTTGGTGTGGCAGCCAGGGGGCTACAGAGGTTCTTTCTAATGTAGATCTTTTCCGTGGATGCTGCACAATTTAAGGGTTTTTCTCTGTGGGAAACTTCAACAGGCTTCCTTTCACACTGCACAGCTGACGACAGAAATATCACAATTTAATTATGTCAATCTTTATGATCACATTTAAACAGTAAATATAAAGTTTTGTCTCTTACAGTCCTGTTTCATGCCCAGAGCTTTACAGCGCTGCAGCCGACAGTACTGGCAGCGGTTCCTGTGCAACTTGTTGATGGCACATTCTCCAGAGCCCCTGCATGTGTACACCAGGTTCTTCCTTATGCTACGTTTGAAGAACCCCTTACAGCCCTCACAGCTCACAGCTCCATAGTGACGCCCTAAAAGGAGTTGAAAATACAGGTAAGTGTGCATAAGTGTAAATTTCTGTGAAAATTTTAAAAAAGATTCTTTGTATTACCATTTTTCTGTAAATCTTACCTGAGGCTTTATCTCCACAGACAACGCAGTACTCAACAACAGATTTGATAGACTGATCTAAGCCTTCAGTCACAAACTGAAACACAGCACAACAAAAAAAAAAAAAAAAGAAGTGTTTATTACAGTTAACACAGCACGTTCATGCTCAGTATGTTTAATTTTTTTATCCAAAACACTGCCAGGAAGATATCATCAATGTATTCTGACAGACCTGGATCTGCTGTCCAGCCAGTTCAGGAGAAGTAAACAGCAGCTGGTTAACTCCAGATCCATCTGAAGAAGCAAGGATGACTTTATTAGGTGAGCCTTCCTGCTTGGCCAGAATCACCTTTCCACCTGGTGAATAGTCAGTGTTTGCTAAGATAAACTGCTGCTTTCCGGGAGAAGATGGCTCAAGTGCTGTGACAATCTGGATTTTCTGTCCAGTCTGCTGATCTGTAACAATCTTTTTAAATAAAACATTCATAACATGAAGAAACATTTAGATTTTAAACACACAATGCATGAGCGTGATAAAATGTTGGTACAAACTGTACACACGATGAATTCACCTGGATCCGATGTCCTAAAGCCATGCTGTCATCTGTTGAGACAAGCTGAATCCTTTGAGACTGCCCATCCATTCTAGTACTGCAGACGCCTTCTTTACATCAGTGCGCCATTTACACCTGTAGAGGGGGAGTGATGCAGTACTTTAGAACTAATATTTAGTCTGGTTACTTTCCAGCTAGGTGATTATTTGTTGTAATTAATAAAGGGAGGCACAAAAGAATGCAGGCAGAATTATTAAGAATGCAACAAGAACTACGTTTAAACAGACAGCATGATTTAAAACATTTACTTGACCTTACTTCAATATAGCTTTTTAAAATGGAACCACCTATTCCAATTACAATGACCAGAACATGTTCATGCTCAGTGAGTAATAATTAAATTAACGCATGTGGAGTACTCAGACTCTATAGATTCATTATGTAAATATGCATCCACCTTAATCACTCAATTACACTAAAGTTTTCTCATCTTTTTTTTTTTTTTTTAATGGCACAACATTTGCCAACATTCTTTTTTTTTTCATTTACCCTTTATACAGGTAGTCTCACTGAGCCACGAGAACTCATTTTCAAGAGAGACCTGTTTAGGGAGCAGATGGTGAGGGTTAAGGTCCTTGCTTAGGGGCCCAGACTGGGACGAATGAGGGTGGAGGCAGGTGTGGGTGTTTCACCTTTTCCACCCATATTTTGATGTTGTCGGTACCGGGAGTTGAACCGTCTCTAACCTCTGCGCCACCACTACCCAACATTAAGCCCTGGGTTGTAGTGAATGAACATTTTAGCACCTAACAGGGGGATTATAATTTTGATGTAAAAAAAGAACATTTGACTGATATTGATGTATAGTTTTAAGTAGTATAAATAAAATATAAAGGTTCTGGTTTGACGCCAACATAAATCATCAATTTCCAGACATGTAAACATGATTTTTTTTTTAAGGGGAATTTTTGCTAATGATGAGGCTATATTTGTGAAAATAAAAAGCCTGAAATATACATTTCCAAAGGAGATAATCATAAATTATGTGTAAGGTAATGCGGGACCTCGTCAGTCAGAATAATAGTTTCATTATGGCAGGAAAAGCTGCATTCTGGCATTTGACTTTAAACAGAAAAAAATATAATTTTCTTACGGTAACAGCTTAACTTAATGCAGCAGCCTGACTTTTAATTTTAATTACTAATAAGAACTAACTACATTTTTCAGCGGTTAACTAACAAGGTAATGCATTCATGGATGATTCATATCATATTCTGGGCGTCAATAAATGTCGGTGGCCTAGAGAAACCAACAAAGCTAACGTTAGCTAGAAACGACAAACATCTTATTTATCACGTATAGCGACATCGACCAGACTGCATAAAAACACCAAAGCAACCAATACATGATGCTGGCAACCGGTAATTTAAAATCGATACGGAAGATAAAGAGATTTCTTTTCCTGTCGGTGAAAGGTCAACATTGAAGGGTTAAAGCGTGTTAGGTTGAAGGCCCTGGCTCGATGCTGAAGCGTTAAGCTTCGTCTGGAAATCACCGTAACCGTTTTGTGTTTTTAAAAGCTGACCAGTTTTCTTTTGTTTTTACTTCTATCGGCAAATAAGAAAGACGGTCGACGATTTATCTTCATAACCTGCTATTGTCGCAAATTTCTAAGGAATGGCGATGTACTAAAATTAAATAGTGAAGTTAGCTCAGCAGCTAACGACGCGGTTGGCTAACTAGCCTGTCTGCTAATAATAATTCTAGCTTTCAGTTCGTCTGTACAGTCATTTGCACACAAACACATGAAGTTTGTATCGGAACAAATCGTTTAGACTACAGAACATTTCGAAATATCTGTACTTACCAAACAACGTTTCACTGTACTCTGACGATACTGCTAACGAGCTAAATTAGCTATTTGCTACTCGATAGCACAGCAGCTTCCTCACTGTGGACCCACTGCCTTCCTTCCTGTTGCAGCTAACTCGTTGCTCTTTTCAGAACCTCTCACTTGTACACAGCTGTAATTATTTTATTTGTATTTGTTGCTTTTCAGAATCTGACATGTCACAAACGCATTGCCTTTGATAAATTATTTTAAAGAATTTGCTGCTGTTGATGGGCGGGTCATAGTTCATGACCTTTTATTCCAGCAACAATGGTTCTGCGCATGCGCAGTTTTGGCAGCGGTGTGGTTAGACATTGCTGGACGTGTTATGCAACAGTCTGCGAGTTTATTTTTAAAAATGAGTTATTTAGCATCGCTTGTCACATTTTGATAGTGAGATAAATATTTTATTTGTATATATATATATATATATATATACAGTATTACAGCGAGTACTTGTGATAAAATTCAATTATAAGCAAACAATAGTCTAAAACACCTTATAAATTACTGTATTGTAATGCATAGTTTGTCATTATTTTGGCAATCAGTTCAATTGAAAAAAAAGATACCCTTAGAAAAGACTGAAAACTACCGTATTTAGGTGTAGGTGTGTCCTATAATCAACATTACTACATGCGTTTTCAGTGAAAAGTAGTCTGTGTTTGGCCTAATGGTGTTGGCGCACTGAACATTGTCAAAAAGTTGAGATAGGAACTTGGAATTAAATGTAAAAAAGGTAAAGGTAGACCATCTGCAAGAGCAGCTTGCTGTTGCTGTGAATGCAGCTGCACAGATTATTCAGAAGTTTAAGGTTCATAGGGCTGAAGACAACCTCCCTGGACGTGTCTACACAAGGAAAACTGATGACAGACAAAACAGATGATATCAATAGAAAACAAAGAGCTCAGAACAATTCCATAGAGATTAGAGGTGAACTCCAAGGCCACTGTCAGATCATACCAACAGTGACAGTTTGAGCCAAAGTGGACCAACAAAGACCACTGAAGACACTATAAAAAGGAAAAAACTTTTGCTGTATTGTTGTCATCATTCTTAGTTTGTAGCCAGGTCTCTCTTGTAAATGAGTCCTCGAGGCTCAATGAGATTAACCTGCCTAAATAAAGGTTGAATGAAAAGAAAAAAAAGACAGTCACTGCTGGACCCCTGTGACTAAAAAAAAGATGATGATGGAATTTGCCAAAATACGTATTGCAAAGTCACAAGGAAGGAGCATTTCCTTTGGACATGTCAAGACAAAGCTGGAGGTTTTTTCTGCCAAGTCGCATCAGCACAATGTTCACAGAGCAAACATTAAATCCAGTAAAACTGGACACAACCTACAGTGAAACATGATCATGTCCTGGACACAGGTTGCTTTGAGTCTCAAGTCTATGTGCTGCCAATGTTAGAAAGTTTGGTCTCGTTCACACATCATGGATCCAGCAGGACACTGAACCAAAACACAACTTCAAAACAAGAACGGGTCAGAACCAAATACTGTATTGGACTATTCTTAAGTGTCCTTATGAGCAATGATCTAAATCCTGCTGAACTTCTGTGGAAGCAGCATGCAGTCTGGAGAAGGAACCCTCCAAACCTGAGACAGATGGAGCTGGTCGCTCATGCGGAGTGGTCCACGTGGACAGGTGAAGACGTCTCAAGAGTTACAGAAATCATTGTAGAACAACAACTGACTTAAAAAGTGCAACACAACATTAAAACTACCTTTTTGTCTAGGACAGTTGTTTTTTAATAGATCAGAGTCAGAGAATCTTTATTGTCATTCGCACTACGTGGTACATGTGATGAAACGAGATTATGTGCACAGGGTGTGTTGAACCATAACTCAAAAGCAATGTCTGATTTTTAGTGAATTATATATTTAGTCAGTTTTCAAGTAATTTTGAATGTGCAGTTAGAGAGGACATGGAGGTGGAGTGATGACAGACGATAGAACAGAGTGAGATGGAGGAGGACTCGCTGAGGCGACCCCTGAAGAGGGAACAGCCGAAACAAGAGGCAGCACACCACAAACTGTGTTTTCATACTTTTTAATAGACAGTTGAAATAGATTATGGCACAAATGACTGAAAGAAAAATATAGAATTTGATCATTTCTGTGAAAGTTTAAATATCCTTCATTTACCATCCACCCTCAGTGTAAAGTTACATATATGCATGACTTAAGTGCAAAATACTAGTGAAGTTATTTTTCCAACAGTGAGCTTCCTTACAGAGCTCCAACAAAAGGTGAACTCTTCTACAACTCTTTAGTGTGCACTGTGGCTTTTCTGCTCCAACTTAAAAATAAAAACGTTCAAAACTCAGAAAATTGTCCTCACCTCAAAAAAAAAAAAAAATTATATAAAAAAGTGACAGGTAGGCCAATTTATCAACCCAACAAGCTTTCATCCACAAAACTGTGCCACAGAAATCAACTCAAAAGCACAACAGTATAAAATATCTACAATATTATTCTGTTTTTATGCTGGAGATAAAACTGTACACATCATGGCCAGGAGAACTTATATTAACTTAAAAAAAATATATACATTATTGTGTTACAAACAGTATTCTTACTGTTAACAATAAGTAATATAAAAGTAAAACAGATGTTTTTTGACTAAATGCTTCACAAGGTTCAGAGAGCGCTGCAGGAAAACACTTCACATGTTAATTGGTACGATAAAACGTGCATCGCCAACAGATGTTACAACACGGTGGCTTCTTTAAACGACTCGATCCATCTGTTTAAAAAAAAGAGATTCATTATTGGTACTATTTGTGTCACAACATGAAACAATATCCAGAGTCCTTTTTTCTACTCTACCTTTGAGCTGTTTGGACATCATCTGCTTTAAAAATGTAGTAGAGCTTGTTTTGATGGTAGAGCTTAAACTGCATGCTCTGTGTAGCATCAGCTTTCAGCACAAAGCCCAACAGTGGCTGACTCTCCAAGGCGGCAACATCCTGGAATTAAAAAAAAAAGCAAGACAAATGACAAGTTTCAGATAAACTAAACCAAAGTGTCTCGATACCGAGCGTCAGACGACGGGTCGTACGTACCTCGCTAGCAGCGTAGGTGTACAGGACTTTATCTTTGATGACGAACCACAGCCTCTTTCCCTGCTTTTTATCCAACTTGGACCTCGTCAGGTACCCACTCATGGAGGAGGTGCCTGTGTTTGCAGTCACCTAGAACAAATGAAAGCCATCCAGTAAATTTTCTGGTCTTCAAAGTCAAAGCTGTGATTGGATGGAAATGGATTGTGATGGGGCACAATTTGCAGAGCTGCCTCCCAGCAAGCAGGTTGCCCCAGTTCAAATCCCAGCTCAGGATTTTTCTGGGTGGAGTTTGCATGTTCTCTCCGTGCATGTGTGGGTTTTCTCCAGGTATTCCAGTTTCCTCCCACAGACCAAAAACATGCATGTTGGACTGATTGAAAACTCTAAATTGTCTCTAGGTGTGAGTGAGAGGGTGAATTATTGTTTATCTCGTTTGTCTCTATGTGTCCCTGTGATGGACTGGAGACCTGTCCAGGGTGTCCCCCACCTCTCACACTGACTGCTGGTGGATATGGACACCAGTGACCCCCCATGAACCAAAATTGAAGAAGCGAGTAAAGGATAATGGATGGATGGATTTAGTACCCATTCATGTGATGCTTAGGAGTGCGGTAGCTCAGTGGTCACAGCTTCCATCCTGTTATCCTGATGCTGCAGGTTCAAGCCCAGTGTAGAAAACAATTGAGGAAATCTGTCATGCGAGTTCGCTCACCGCGGCGACCCCTGCAGACAGCTGAGAACAAAACAGCAGGACTATTTTAGTGCTACAAGTGTTTCAATGCACATGGCAGTTTTTATTTATTTAATATTTAGCTAAAAACATGCAGTAATAATCATGTTTGTGAACGTACTACTTTTATTTGTTTTTAGAGTCTTGATATACAAACTGATTTTCAGATACTGAAATATTAATAACTTCATTTATTTTAAGAGCCTCTCTTTTGTATTAATTGACATGAGAAAACATTGATAAGCCTTTACCGTAGGTTCCTCCGGTAGTTTTGCACATCGACAGTTGAATATGGCGTCTGTGTGAAAGGAGGTTTTATCACCATCACCTGTTTCTCTTTACGTTCTCCAGCAGTGTCCTTCACTCATCCACTCATGTTCTCTGTGATTAAAGCATTATTGGGTGTCTAATGGCTCTGTCATGTCTGTGGTTTCACGTCTCCGACACCCTCAACTCTGCAATGTGGTGCACGATGCATATCCGTAGCCCAGGAGGAGGTAGTAGAGGTAGAAGTAGCCCCAGAGGCAGAGGCTCAGGTAGAAGCAGAGCCAGAAGTAGAACCTGAACCAGAACCAGAGCCAGAGCCAGAGCCAGAGCCAGAACCAGAGGAGGTGGTTCAAGAGGAGGAAGGTACGTGTCACAGGAAGTGCTTTTGATTCTCCTTCTGCCAGACAGCCAGCGTTGTCCACTACAAATGTTCATGAATACACGTCAAAGTGTTGAGTCTTCTCTGCAGTAATGGTTTTACCCACAGTAGTCCCTCTGTAACTGTTAGCAACACAATCTGAGCAGCAGATCAGTTTTATTAATCTTTATTGTGATGTCAACTTTTATTATTTACATGAACCAAGTCTTATTTATTACTGACAGAATATTTTTACAAAGTACACAGTGCACTACATCCTTGTTTAATTATTGTTTTTTTTTTTTTTTTTTTTGATAATTTGCTTTCATGAAGTTTTTCGTCTTAAAATTTAAAGTGGTCATGATATCTTCAGAGGATCTCAGATTTTAGACACTTGCTAATTGCGGAGTTTGTCAACTTGTGGTTTGTGTTGTCTTTACGATGTTTTTATTTTCAGAAGCTTTTGTCACATCTTCGTTGTGTTACATTATTCTGATGGCAACTGTGTTCATGTCGTTTTAAATGCGGTCGGATTTTGCATTAACTTTTTGCAGCGACGCTCCTTTTCTGCTTTCATGTAGAATACAGTTGGATTATTTGGACATATCGATTCAAAATAATCCATCGTTTTGAATAACCAAACCCTGTGGTCACACTGTGCTACATGTGACTCTCACCCTGGCGTACTTTGCTTCTGTTGATGGAGGGAGGAAATTTAACTAGAAAGTTCCTGGAGAAACTTTGATGGAGACTGACGTGGCGACCATTTAATTTTTTTGTTTTGACAGTTCTATGTGTTGGGGGTTCACTCTCAGCAACTAGTACACCAAATTTCAGCTCAACGTGGCAAAAAAAGCAAGAGTCTTTTTTGCTTGTAAGCTATGGTGGCCATCTTGGATTTTGATTAGGATTCAATATGTGTTTGGAAACGTTCTCAGCTATGACCATACTAAATTTCAGCTCAATATGTCAAAGAATGCTTGAGTTATAGTCAATTTTGAGTTTTCTGTGGCAGCCATCTTGAACCAAAATGGCTCCAAAAGTTAGTGTTTTGTTCAGAGACCTCTTCCATCCAGGCCTTGTGACCTGTCAGTTGGAGGCTGTTCCATCAGGCTTTCTCAGTGAGAAAAATGGCGTCTTTGCTTGCAAATTATGTTGCCATGGTAACTCGAAATGCCAATAAAAGTAACAGGACACATCACGGTGGCGAGCCGGTCGTTTCGAAATAAGATCTGTCAGCATTCTTTGATCTAGACATTTTAACCAAAATTTAACTAGCCAAACTTGTTAATAACATTATGCAAGTTCTTCAAATATCTGTTCAGCGTTTTGTCATATTTACTGTTTATTTCAAATTTCCTATTTGATGCACATTTTTATTTTAATTTGACAAAACATATGAACTAACTCAACAAATATTGTTTTAGCCACTTTATCTTCTATTGCAGCAAACATTTGCTTTATAAAAAGCCTTCAGCTGTCACATAAACACATTGCCATCAGTGTAACAAAAAGTATTTGTCCTGTTTCAGATGTTATTTCCACTGTCATGTGTGTTTAAAGTATGATCTGTGATTTAATGTTAAAGGGAACAGAAGACACTTAGCTGCATTTTCATGTATATATATA
>JARVLU010000002.1:30018360-30028665 GCA_031762415.1 Simpsonichthys santanae | reverse complement strand
GCTCAGTTCTGGGGACTCCTCTAGAACCTTTGGAGATGATTGTACAAAGAAGGATTCTTCATAAAATGAAGAACATTGTAGACAACCATCAGCATCCTCTTCAACAGACTGTCATACAACAACAGTGTCTTCAGAGGCTTCCAGATCTGCTGTAAGACAGATCACTACAAGATCCTCCCTGCCCACAGCCATCAGCATCTAGAACAACTCTTTAATGAATCCAGGATGATGAGTTACAACAACATTTAATTTCCCTCTGGGATAAATGAAGTATTTTTGAAATGAATTGAATTACCAGCTGACCAGATCTATAAGAATAATTTACGATTTGGAAGATGTGTAATAAGAGGCTCTGATACACAGGATAAAGAGGAAAAGCAGCAGGAAGGCAAGAGAGGGAAGAAATGCATCCGTCTTGTTTGAGGACAAGTGAGAAAAAATTATGTTAATAAAGCTAAAGGTATATAAGCTAAAGGTAGCAGAATGGTAGCTAAATGTAGTAAAACAGTAGCTAAAAGCGATAAGTAGCAGAATGGTAAATAAATACTGTACTTGAATAAAAGCGGACAAAAGTCAAGCAATTATGCTGGCAGATTTTAAGAAGAACTGTATTTTGTAGGATGATCTCAGTGTGTTTCTATATGTTTTTTCTTCATTTTAAATCGTGTTAAATATTTTTAAAAGTATAAATTGTACAGAGAGCAAAACAATTCGTCCAAATAATAAATTCACGCAAATTGTGTGGAAGTTATTGGTTTCTCATGGAGTAGTTGAGTAAACGAGCCGTTCCTGAACGCGTCACGGAGGTCTCGCGGTACGGATGACGTCAGTTTACGGGCTGTCGGGAGTTTGTGTGTCAACATGAGAGCAGGCCCACTGCTGGCCGTCAGCGGGCGGGCAGAAGAGGAGGGGAGGAAAAGTGTGTTTACACAGACGGCTAACTGCCTGGGGAATCGTCGGGGAGAGGAAGTGAGCCGGCTCTGCGTCTGCCCGCTCCAACTTCCTGCTCAGAAAGAGAAAAAGCCCAGGATCCGATTTCAGTCCGGCACACGGTGCGGACCTGAAGTAAGCATGGAAAAACGAGGAATCTCACAGGCTTCGCCGTAAACTTTCACGGACCCAAGACACCGACTTACAGGTCGCAGGTAAACTACAAAATAAGCAGTTTCCCCACCACAAAAGGCGCTTTGTTTGTTGGTTGCTAGTTTTGTAGCTGAATGAACATGAAGCGACTATTTGAGTTTTGTTGCCCGTTATTACTGACTTTTTTTTCTTCAAGTGTCTGCGAGCGGTTTGCTTCGTGTTTACTCCTCGAAAACGAGTCGGTTTCTGGGTTTTGATGAAGATTAGTTCAGATTTGAGTCGTCTTCCGGTTCGAGCAACATCTTGAAAATGAGTCAGTGGGGCATACGTCTGTGCGCAAACATTTCCTGTAACTTTACAAGCAAAAAGTGACTCGATTCTGAGGAGAGAATTGTTTTAAAAACATTAAATCCGCGTTTGTTTTTCTTCTAGAAGAGCTTGTAGTTGACTTTTTCCGCGGAATTTGTGAACAGGAAGAGAAGAGATTTGGTCGTGGCTGTGTAATGTCTACACACATCATCTAATCTCATTAGGAGTTTCCGTCCAGCCAACAGTGGATGTCTTTGTGCTCACTGCGATTCTCCTCCGAGCATCAGCAGAAGAACCCGAACGCACCACGGCCTGATGATGTTCCTGGAGAGAGCAGGAGCATCAGGTTTGTCAGGTTTAGGTTATTCTGCAGGAGGACACTTGCAGGATCTTCCAAACTTCCTCTGTCCTAACTGCAGACCTCCTCGGCTCATGTGGCCTCCTGATGTTCAGCTGCACCTTTGCTTTGTCAAAAGCCAGACTGAAGTCTGGGTTCAGAGCAGGTCACAGGGTGGAGGTGGAACTGTGGGCAGGGTGGACAATGATGTGATCTTTTGACCTTTTTCACCTTTTGGGATTTTTTTGGGGGGAGGAAGTGTGACTGTATGGGGAAACACTCCCCTGCTGTGGGATCTCCCCCCTCTCTCTCTCTTCCTCACCATTTGTCCTTGGAAGTAGAATAGGAGGAAGTCCTGACTCTGACAGGTTTGTGGTTTCACACGGCAGAGACGGCTCAGGGGATGGCTCAAGTCGGAAATCAGCTCGGCCCTCTCTCCGGATGGAGATACGAGATGGCTGAAAAGCTGCTCCGTTATCGTTGTTCCTCAGATAAGACCGAAAAGATCACAGGCAACACGACAACAACACACGTGTCACACGTTATCTTTCAGCTCAAAATGATACAACGAGCTGTTATCATGGAAATATTAAGGCAGAAGCAGGAAGTCTTGAAAAAGATGGAAAAGTATAGCATTAGTTTTTTTAATTATTATTTAAACAAAGTGTTTATTGATTCGGGGGCTGACACAGAGTTCATAGACTATAACTTCCCCCCACCCCCCCCCCCCAAAAAAAAAAAAAAAAAAAAACACAACAACATAGAACACATAAACACAGAACACACCCCTTCCCTCCCACACCGGATCAGTCAAACATACACAAACAAATTAAACTGGCATTGACATACATTCTACATACAATACAAAAGGCTGCCATGTGTCCCAAATTTTTGACAGACCCCTTCAGGGTTTATCTAAAAGAATATGATACATCACCTCCTTATCCAATGGGGGGTGTGGGTCCTTCCAGTTGCCCAAAATTAGCTTCCTGGCCAGAAGAGAGCCAAAGGCAATCACACCCCTTTCACATTTGCTGGACGTATCCACAGGGACCACCCTGAACAGTGAGATGAGGGGTGATAGAAGTACGGTCTTACCACACATGTTCCAGAGAAGGTGTCAAATATAGATTGCCAAAAAAGTCTGCAGTTTGGAACAGGTCCAAAATGTATGCAGGAGTGTAACTGGAGTTTGTTTGCAACAATTGCATGCAGGGTCCAGGTCAGCTTTGATCTTGGACAGCTTGTCTTTGGACCAGTGCCACCTGTGCACTACCCTGAACTGAATTACAGCGTGTCTCAGACAGATTGAAGATGAGTAAATGTTCTTGATGTTCCTTTTCCAGATTGGGTCTGATATGGGTTCCTCCAAGTCCGCTTCCCATTTCAGTTTAAGGGATAGCGTTTAGTTTTTGTACAAAAAAGAAAACTTATGGAAAAAGTGTTTTCATCATTTGTACCCCTAAGATTTATTAAAACTCTAAAACAATGCTCAGACAAGCAGGTGATTTTTTTTATATTCCATTTTTTACAAGTAAAAGATAAACATTGACATAATGTTCACATTTGATTCATTTGTCACAATTGGAGACTATCAAGGTTTTTGTTTTTTAGTTTATAATCAAGAACCTTTGGATCCCGTAGACAACATGCACAGTTTCTTCTTTTTAACTTTAAATTTACAATAATCAAAGCATCACTGTACGAGCATTCATAGGATTTTTATTTTATTTTTTCACGTTTTATTGTCGCAGAAAGGCTGAAGTCCACAGAAATCTTAGAAATTTTGAGTGTGACAAAGTCTGGATATACAGTATATAATTGCAAACGTGTAGTAACCCTGGCTGTGTTCTAGCAGAGAGTTTCACTTGTTTCCTGTTGAAGGAGTTTCCAAGAGCTGAAAGTGACGCGTTTAAAGTTATGATTTGCAAAAGTCATGAAGACAAAAGAAAATTAATAAAGAAACAACGTCTGCACAACTCCTTTCATTCAATGTTTAATGACAGCACGGTGGCTCAGTTGGTAGAGCTGCTGCCTCTCAGGAAGAAGGTTGTCTGATCTAATCCCGGCCTGGGACCTTTCTGGGTGGAGTTTTCATGTTCTCTCTGTGCATGTGTTTTTTTTTTTCGTCTGAGTACTCCAGTTTCCTCCCACAGTACAAAAACATGCATGTTTGATTGGTAACTCTAAATTGTCTCTAGGTGTGAGAGAGGGTGAATGGTTGTTTGTCTCTATGTGTCCCTGTGATGGACTGGAGACATGTCCCCCCTGCCTCTCGCACAGTGATGGCTGGATATGGGCACCAGTGAACCAGAAAGGAAGAAGCAGGGAAAGATAATGGATGGATGTGTCCGGAAAATAAAATTCTGTAAGGAAAATGTGACCAATGTCAACCACAACCACATGTTTGTTTACTGACGGCAGCAGAAGTTATTAAAAAAACTGGCCAAACGTTAACTTTAGGGGTGCACTGATAAATCAGTTGGCCGATTTATTGGCCCTGATTTCCTTAACTGTGGGAAATCGGCCACTACCTGCATGAAAAACCGATTTTACTGATTAAAAAAAAAAAGTAGTTTGAACAACAATTGTCTGAACTTCCTTTATATTATATCCTTAGTTTGTAGCCAGGTCTCTCTTGTAAATGAGTCCTCGAGGCTCAATGAGATTAACCTGCCTAAATAAAGGTTGAATGAATGATTGAATTTCAGAGCACTATCTCATGGCCAGTTAAAACTAGTTTGTATTGTTCAAGCGTATGTTTTTCAATAAAATAACATTGGAAAATTGAAGGTGCATTGTGACCTCATAACACCTGACAGTGTTGCTTATAAAATAAAATCGGAATCGGCATGTCGGACTTTTTAGAAATCGTGATCGGCCAGAAACTGCAATCGGTGCACCCCTAGTTCACTTACCTGCGCAGCCTGCAGCCGGCCTGACGTAGGTCAGTCCTGTGATTCAAACTTCCCTGAGGTGGAATTAGACGAGCGCTTTGCTTCCATCGAGCGTGCACCTTCATTTCAGAATTGCACATGAAAATATCCGGAAAACTACCGAAACAAACACTTTCACACTGTGCACCATGTGTTTGATGTAGTTCAGGATAACCTTCATTTGTGTTTCAACCTTTTTCTAGGAGTCACTTCAACTTGGAAAAGTCCAAACCCTGAACATATTAACTCAGAGAAAATGAAGCAGATCTTCACATCTGCCTATGGAAAAATATTTACCAATAAAATTAAGTACAATATTCAGCGGAGTCTTTCTGAGGCATGCTGAAAGAAGACAGGACACTTCGTATTGGATCCATGTGGTGTTCCTGTCTAGCTGTCAGGGGACACAAACCCCAGATCTCCTGGTAGGCAGACAGGGCTTTGGAGGCTGCACATTCCTCTATTAAAAGACTAACTGAGCCTGGGCCCGCCGAACTTCCTGTGGAGAGAGGGCCAGGTTGAACCACAGCATATTTCTGGCTTGAGCTGTTGTTCCTCCTCATATTTTATTTTCTCTCTTGTTGCTGTCGCTACATTACACTGCGCTCCTTTCACACACACGGTTCTGTTCAGAACGGGTGCACTCCTCCTCACGGTGCACGTTGCTGTTCAAACAGGCCGTAGCCCTCAGGCAGAGCGCATCAGTCAGCCTGCAGTGCAACAAGTCGTGAAGAATACACTTGTATATACAAGTATTTGTTTCCACAGTTACATTATCACACACGGAAGTAGATTTGTTGCTGTTAGTCAGCTGACATAAAAAAATAAAAGCAGGTTCTCAGGAAAAATTCCTCAAAACGACCACGTCGCCGTCAAATGTGATGTTTTTGTTCCCACGCCTGTGCGTTGTGCTTCAGGTATGGACAGCGCCATCACTCTGTGGCAGTTCCTGCTGCAGCTGCTGCTTGACCAGAGCCACAAGCACCTGATCTGCTGGACGTCCACGGACGGGGAGTTCAAGCTCCTGAAGTCCGAGGAGGTGGCCAAGCTGTGGGGGCTGCGCAAGAACAAGACCAACATGAACTACGACAAGCTGAGCAGGGCCCTGCGCTACTACTACGACAAGCTGAGCATGCCTGCGAGGCCACGTGCGGCGCCGCCACTAAAGCTCGGCTCTTCTTTAACTCGCCCACGCCCGTTGCACACTTTCACTTCCTCTTCCTCGTCAGAGAGTTCCGACTTTAAAACTATGAGATTAATTTGAGCGTGGCGGTTTCCTGCTGGTGTGGTGAAGTGCTGACCTGCAGCCCTGCACTTTGGATGGACCAATGTGTTGCAGGCAACGTTTGGAAAAGCTGCTTGAAACACAACAGAGGCTCTGCAGCTCAGACCCACCAGAGACTAAACGGGTCCCAGAGTTGGACTGTACTGGTCTGGACTGACGTTTTAATATTGTTTAAAGTGTTTACACAATTAAGTTTCAAGGTTTGCAGTGTTCAAACTCTTCATTCCCAGAACTATTTTGATACGAAAATATCTGTCAGTACTTGTGGATTTTTCTCTTTTGGTTCTCACTAAAATAACTTTTCTTCTTAAATTCAGAACACAGAGAGTGAACAGATCAAATAATTCTACTCAAAACTGGAAGTTAATTGTCTGAACTTGTCTTTCCTCCATTAAACTGTGCAGAAACATTGAATCCTACATGTGTGATCATTTAAGTCACTCAGGGTTGAAGAACTTATATGACTGGAGTTGTCTTTGCACAGCGGCTTCTCGAGGCTTACTTTTCAGTCTGTTTTTGTCTGCCTCTCATGAACTTAGCAGTCAGGGAGTAAGAGACACAGGCGCATGGTTACCATGGTGACACTGAAGAGACTTTAACGTATCTTTTGGTCCTGGGTGTCTTCACACCCCTCGTACAATATTAAAATGAAAATGTGAGCAGCTTTATTTGATTCAAATTATTACAACGTCTTGTTGGGGTTTGGGACAGTTTATGTTTGTTCATCTTTTGTTTGTTTGTTTGTTTGTTTTGCAGAACATCATCAAGAAGGTGATTGGCCAGAAGTTTGTCTATAAGTTCGTGTCCTTCCCCGAGATCCTTAAAATGGACCCGCAGGCAGTGGAGATGGGCCTGTCCTCTGGAAGGTTCCCCCCGCAAGAAGGAGAGGCTCATGAGCTGGACATAGAAGAAGAGGAGGAGGAGGAGAGTGAAGAGGAGGCAGAGAGGAGCCTGGCAGCATTGGGGGTGCAGCAGTGTCGAAGGGATTACCTGCACTCGAGCCTCTACTCGTCCTTCAGCATCAACTCCTTCCAGAAGCAGCCGGAGCTGCTGCGCGCCCTGCGAGAGCGCCAGGAGGAGCCGCGCTCCGTCATCCGCTTCGGCACCAACGCCATCGAGAGGAGCCCGCCTCCCTCCGCCAAATCTGAATCCTACGTCTCCTCCAGGCCAGCAAACCCCCCCTCTCTTTCCCAGTCCCCGTCCTCCCCAAACACCCAGCCTGGCCGAAGCTGGAGCCCTGCGGAGGAAGGGGATGAGGACGGGGTGGACTCTGACCAGAGCGCTCAGCCTCTCAACCTGTCCTCAGGCCACAGGGAGCGAGCCCTGCAGCCCCCCGAGAAGAGGAGCACTAACAGTAGCGGTAACCAAGGAGACGGACTCCCACCTAAGAGCAAAAAGCCCAAAGCTCTGGAGATCTCTCCGTCCCTGCTGCTTTCAGGGAGCGACATTGGCTCCATCGCCCTCAACAGCCCGGCGCTGCCCTCCGGCTCCCTGACCCCCGCCTTCTTCACCACACAGGTGAGACGCTTACCTGAGGCCCAGCATCTGTCGACACTTCCTGCAGGAAGCTCACACATGAAGAAGAAATAAAAACATGACAGCATTTCCTGATTTCTAGACATGAGTCACGCATGAAGCGCTTCGGGAACTGTTGACTCACTCGTGCAGTTCCTGAAGGTGCTTTCCATGCTGACATTACACATCAGCCACAACATTAAGACCATTCACAGGTGAACACAGTCCAGTTCATTAATGCCACTGCAGCTAATCCACATTAGCCAACAGTTCTACAGGCGGTGGTAGTAGCTGAGAGTGGTTCACAACTCACACTCTGAGCATGCCAGCTCACAGCGGGCGATATGCATTCCTTTGAAGATCGCTAAGCCTTTACGTTTTTGTAATCTACAAATGTTAAGTGTTTAATATTTTATGTGTTGAACAGACTTCAGCTCTAACTCGTCACAACATGTTTCCACACCTTGGCTGACATCAGTAACTGAAGACAAACTGATTCTGTTGCTCCGTCGGCCACAACAAAGTACTGTATATCAGTCCTGATAAGAACCATGTCTCAGAAAGTCAATAATTCAGTCCCATCTGAGCTGCCGGTCGGCTTCAGGTGGAGGTTCTGTCTTCTTCAAAGCTCCCAGGGAGAAGCCACAAGCACTTAAATCAGAAACTGAAACAAGTTCACTTAAGTGAAAGTATTGACTCAAAACTCAGAGCAGGTTTAAAAACATTAAACTATTCTTATCTCATAATGATGTTTATACATCTTCAACTTTTATTATGACTTAATAGACTTTTGCCCTCAATAAGTGATGATTGTCTGCATCTAGGGATGCACGGTATTGGAATTTTGGTCAATATCCGATATGCCAATATGTTAACTTATTTGGCTGATAACCAATACAGTACCAATATTTTTTTTTTGTGTGGTCTTTGTCAGTTTGTCCTGCTACCAAATGTAGATACCCAACAGGGGACTGAAAATTATGCAACATTATATAAATGTATAATATTAATATAAAAAACAGTGCCTTTTAGATCTGAATTATTTTTGATGGAATGTCCGATATGTAACTTTATCGCTAATATCGGCCGATATGATACCATGCTGATAATATCGTGCATCCCTACCTGCATCTGTTTTGATTCGTCTGTTAGGGGATAAATGAACCACTGAATCAATTTTATGACATTTTTGGAGTCAGCACAATTCAAGATGGCTGCCACAGGTCATCCATAGCTAACTCAAAAATGGCTACAGCTCAGTCAAACAGACGGTGTGTAAAATTTGATGTGGTAGTAGCTGAGAGTCGTTCCCAACCCTTACTCTGACATCTTGCCAGAACGAGGTCACATCACGTTATTTTGCAGGTTTGACTAAAACGGCTCAGTCCTTCACGTTTAGTGCATCTGTTGGCGGGTGACGTGCATCTGTTGGCGGGTGACGTGCATCTGTTGGCAGAAGGCTGCTGCTTTAATTAATCACGAGCGTTTTGGAGTTGTTAGAACGAAACGACCGCCACACCCCAGTGTGGGTCACACACACGTCGTGAAAGGCGTTAACAGCTCTGATTCACTCGGCTTTTTATGAGCACAGAAACTCACATCAGAGGAAAACAAGCAGCTTATAGGAATCTTCTGTAAGTCCGGCCTGTGGGGGGGAGGGGGGGTCTCTTAAGTGATGCCATATGCTCCAATAACTCCATTAATAATGGGAGCGGGGCCAGGTCCCTCCACAGCAGCTCTGCCTCGTTGCACTGAGGTGACACAGGGGGAAAGTAAAGGGGGAGGGGGAGAGACCAAGAAATTGATTTCATATGTTTTCTCTCTAGCTTGCGTTTCAAATGCGTGAGGATCAATGCCCACTTATGCCTCTCCCCCCAGCCCCCTCCTCTCATCACCCCTGTATTCTGCAGGAGAAACCACAGACTTCCTTCCTGCTCCTTCAGTTTGTTTTTCCAAACTCTAATACACATTATTTACTATTTGAGCATGTTCTGCATTAACAAACTGCTGCAAGCAACACTCCTCACACCACTTGTTTAAATAGAAACATTTTCAATTACCCCCCCCCCCCCCCATTCTCTGGACTCTCCTCCTTCACAGACTCCCTCTGGTTTGCTGCTGGCTCACAGTCCGCTGCTGTCGGGCATCCACTTCTGGAGCAGCCTGAGCCCCGTCGCCCCCCTCAGCCCCGCCCGGCTGCAGGGCCACGGCTCCCTCTTCCAGGTAAGAAGCTCGTGCAGGTGTGTTGTGTGTGACGCAAAGCAGGAGAGACACACTAACAGAAGCATAGCAGACAGGAACAGACGGTGCGTTCAAGGGTTCATTGTTTACTGGTAGTGCTTTGAAGCAGAGGAGGAAGTTGTGAGGCCGTGCTGGTAAAACGTGCGCTGCTGTAAAAACCCTCCCTCTGACAGACAGCTCACCTGTTTTTTAAGATTTAAAGGTTAAAAAAAAGATAAAGAGCTACTTTTCTAATAATTCATGTATCAGAAGACGCAGCTCCAGAACTTCAGACACATTTCTGTCCTCGCAGGATTTTAAGGTAAAAGTTTCCTTAAAACAACAACAACGTAAACATGACGTTTGTTATCTGCAAAGCAGCAGACAGCGACGGTTGGGAAACAAGTCAGGACTTTGTCTGCAGGTCCTGCAGAGGTGTCCTGTTTCAGCTCTTGAGAGGAAATCCTGTGAATACTTCCTGTTTGAGCCCAGGGGAGCCGGTCTGAACAGGGTGGACTGGTTTGAGAGCTGCTCCTCATTTATGATACACACACACACACACACACACACACACACACACACACACACACACACACACACACACACACACACACACACAC
>JARVLU010000002.1:29463761-29473885 GCA_031762415.1 Simpsonichthys santanae | reverse complement strand
ATTGAAAAAACGTGTTTAAAAAGCCGTTACCGATCGCCGTTTAGTTTCGGTTTTGTTTTACGGCCGAAAATCCGCGTTTACGGCCGCAGATTCGGCCAGAATCGGTATACGGCCAAGCCGTTAGAACGGATCTCGGCCGTATACTGGGGACCACCTGTATATATCAGTACATTCTTTACTCCGTGTCCTTAGAGCTCAGATTTGTTTAACTAGTTTTTTGGGGAAAAGTTATAAATGATCAATGTCCTACATGCTGTTGATAACTCATCAGTTCAGAAAAATAAAAATGTATTCAATAAATTCAAGGAGGCCAAGACCAAAATGTTTTTTGCTTAAAATGTGGCATTACTTGTTGGAGTCAACACTGTCTGTTAGCAAAATACCTCATGTATAACTTAAATTTCAGTGAAACTTTCAGAAAGTATTCATACAGCAACAACTGATTGGCTTTTGGAATCAATCTAATTTAATTATCCACAACTAATCAAATGCAGCAAACACAATAATTAATCTAACTCAGTCAATTCTAGAGATATTTGAGCTAACATTTGATTTGATAGTTTTCCGTCACATCATGCTCTAAGCATGCCGTCTTGTGATGTTGCATGAACATTTGCATATGTTTTGCGACAACTCTTAATTCCTCATAATAAGATGAGGCGGGACAGCTGGTGTCTGTCTCCAGCAGTTACAGTGTGAGAGGCAGGGGACACCCTGGACAGCTTGCAAGTCCATCAAAGAGTCACAAAGTGACAAATGAGACAAACAACCATTCACTCACTCATATCTAGGGACAATTTTGAGTCACCTATTAACCTAACGTGCATGTTTTTGTTCAGTTTAACAAGAAGTAATTTAAACACCAGAGAAGGAAAACTGACAGAGAGGATTCAAGGTTGTTTATGTAAAAAGGTAATGTTTAATGTATAAAGGTGTAAGTGTTCTGGATGGATCTGCAGGGAGATGATGCAAGGATATGTTTCTAGAATTGTAAAAAAAAGTTCCTTTGCACATATGATTAATGTTTCCTTCTTGCAGGTGTAGAAGCAGCTATCAGCGTGGAGAGGAGGATGGAGATTCTTAGGAGACAAAGGTGAAGTTGAGTCGTATTTTGTTGGAGAGCAGCAGGATGGAAAGATTAATACAGTTCTTTCTGTGGTTGAACGTAGAAGCAGATGGAAGAGACGTTGAGGCTGATGGTTCAGGATGAGGATCTCAGAGAGGTGACACAAGAGACTCGGGAACTAAAAACAACCTCAGAAGGACATCAACAAGTCAGGGACACAGATATTAGAACAACATTGGTGAAACTAAGATAAACAGGTCGGTTACAGGTTACCAAATGTCTTCAGTGTTCCAGTGTCACTCTATTGTCCCACAGGAACTTAAACGCAATAGTCCTCATCAGCACTGAATCAGGTGTGAAAGGTTGGCTCCACCCTGAACTCAGGAGCTGTAAGGATCAGTGCTGACAGCAGAACATATAGGATCTCTGAGAGGACCCATGCAGAGAAATCATGCATACATAAAGAGAACTCCACCAAACCTTAAGCTGGGAGGTGTCTTGCACCTGTCTTACTGTAAGGCAACAGCTCTAACCACTGCACCACCAAGCTGCCTTCTTCAAGGAACACTGAATGTTTATTTCTATCACCGTTAATTCAGCAGAGACACTAAATATTACTGTCAGGTGTCCCAGGCTGTAAAGGAAGTGGAACTGGAAACCACTATAGGTACTTGTAAAAAAAACACAATCCTATTTAAATAATTTTGCTGCGTGAAATTTGATCGAATTAGAAAAAAAAAAAAAAAAAGCAACTTTCACTTTTTGTATCCTCAAAACCCCAACAGAAATAGAGAAGAAATAATCCTAGAGCAGTCAGTTAAGGTCAGTGAAAACAGTGCAATAAATTTAGCCTCAACATTTTAAAATAAATACTGTACAGTTTAATTATTTATTTATTACTTATCATTTACCTATATAGTAACTAAAAGTCGTTTATCCACTGGAGCTGAATACCCTGTTTTTTAATTAAGGTCTGGGATTAGGTTTTAAATTGAGATTAAAATAGGACGTGATGTGGTTGTGGTCAGAATGAAATGCATAAAACCTGAGAGGGAGCTTAGGAAATAATATTTGTCTTTCTCATTTGTCATTTGATTCCCACTTGCACATGTGAGGCAGGACCAGAGAGTCCTCTGGGTTCTTTGAAGATGCCCTTTCTACAGATCAGGTGACAGCAGACCAGCCACACCATTATTGCTTTAGTTCTGGGGCAAATCACAGGGGCAGCAAATGGGTGTGTGGTGCCTGCTGCAAAGAGGAGATAAAACGTCTGGGAGCTGGACTCTCTGGCCCTGCTGGCGTCTGTCCTGCAGTTGCATGATTGCCTGCTGATGTTTGACATGCAGAGGGCGGATGGTTGTAATGAGACGTAGCCGCTGACTTGCACATGCACATGCACATCTCCTTCAGCAGGCTGGCTCAAGCCAAAGAGGGTCTACCTCACAGACACACCACATTCAGTGTGCCAGGAAGAGTGTGCTAAAATATATTCACACGTTTCACTATCAACAGGCAAACGCACAAAAACATATCCAGGGACATCTAAAGCCACTCAGAATGAAAAGACTAGTAAAAAAGCAGACATTAACTTTAATGGGGGGAAAAAAGCAGATGAAATATTAATGAAAATGAAATATTAACTTCATTCTTCTATTGAACTCTGAATTTTAGGGAGTGCTGTGTTTCTGCAGCTGCGTGTTCACCACACTTTGAACTAGAAGCAGTTCTGAAGATCCATTACCAACTCTACAATCTGTCTGATGAAACACTGAATTAGACTGTTCTGCATCACTGTGCTGTGAAAATTACACCAAAAGACAAAGATAAATCCTATTTAGGAACAACTATTAAGGCTGATGTTACAGCAAACTTCCAAGCAAACAGTGATGCAATATAATGATTTCACTCAAATGACCCTGAAAAGACAATTCCTGCAAAGCAATTATGGAACAAGTCTCAAACTTCACATTTTATCTCCATCAATACACATTTTCTCTCTGCATGTCTCTGTAACTATGTTTACATGGACATAAGTAATAGGATGAAACAGCCATTCGGAATAAAAACGCGTCATGTAAACACCCTGTTCGCATGTGCGACTTTGTCATTTCCGCCTGGCTAGATGCTAATAATATTAATGCTAATAATATTAGCATGTCGGGGAAGCAAAACTGGTCGGAGAGCGACTCAACATTTCTACTAGAAACTTTGAAAGAGCTCAAAATGAACTGTGTCACCTGTAGCTCAGTCAGGGAGTGCACATCTCCACAGTCATTAAAACCTGTGCAGGTCCAATTTGGGTGCTCAGGTTTGTTTATGTTCATCCCAGAAGTAAACCAGAAGTAGAATTTCTTCTTCAGTGTTTTTTTAAGGAGAGTTTAACACTCTGCGCATGTCAGTACTTCTGGTCAGAACAAAGCCCGCTGCATGTAAACACTCGTCATGAACAGATTGTGCCCATGTAAACAATATATTTGAGTTATTTAATCTGAAAACATTTCAATCCGGTCAAAGAATTTTGCACATGTAAACATAGCTTGTATCACGCAACCTGAAGATTCTGTTTTAACTTGTTGTTTCTTTCTATCTCTGTTACTTCCTGCCTCACAACCAGATATAAAAAATACCCTTTGATCTCATTTGTTACATTAGCCTATATTGCACCTAGTTTTAATTGGGGTCGTTTTCCTTTTTGCGCATGTAGATTAAAAGGTTGACCTTGGTGTACCATCAATACTGGACTCCATCAGGACTCTCAGTCCAGATGGCTGCAGGACTCATCACAACACTTCCATTGAGGATCAATGAAAGCCCACTTTGTAAATGGGGCATGTAAAATGGAGACATTATACAGTCGTCAATCAGCAGCTAAATATTGCCAAACAGTGTATCCTGATCATCTTTGCACCTATTTAAGGCTTGGAATTCCTTGACTGAAATCAATTCAACTGTCACCTTTTGTGTCAACGTTTTGGAAAAAGTTGTCTTATGCTGAGAAGAGACAGAACTGTAGATGAGTTGTTCAGATCTTAAAAAGAAAGTTATATGTCACACTCAAGGGATGTATTGGAAATGAATTAATTTTAGTTTCTCTCCATTGGCTCCCTGTCAAGTCCAGAACTGAATCCAAAGTCTTACTTCTAATCTACAAAGCCCTCAACAACCTAGCTCCATCTTATATTACAGATCTTATTGTTCCATGTTTTCCTATAGAGCATGTCACTCTCAGACTGCAGGTTTACATGTGATTCCTAGAGTTTCCAAAAGCAGAACGGGAGGAAGATCTTTCAGTTCTCAGGCTCCTCTCTTGAGGAACCGACTTCCAGTTTCTGTCCATGAGGCTGATACAGCGTCCAGTTTTAAGACTGAAAGAACAAGAAAGTTCATGCTCAATAATTCAGGTACCAAGGTTAAGGTGTTTACTGCTTAGTGGGGAAACAGTTTGCTGGAACTCCTCTGACAGATGATGCCCCCCGGATAGAGAGTGAAATGTTTCTATAAAAAATAAACTGTCCAGATGACCTGACTGAGAATTATTGGACTAGGATTAAGATTTTCCTTTTTGATAAATCCTATAGTTAGGGTTGACTTGTTATTCTGCTATAAGCTTAGACTAGAGGACAAACTGACCTCAATTCATAAAACTATTACTGTTAGTTACAAATGAATAGTTAGCATTTAAAATGATTTCCATATTAAGGTGTGATTTTTATATTTCCTCCTAGAGAAAATTATGCTCGCCTCCATTCTGGACCTGTCATTGTGTATCTGTTCCTCTTTCATGTTCTTCTTAAACTCAGCTGGTCAAAGCAGATGGCTGCTTGTCCTGAGCCTGGTTCTGCTAAAGGTTTCTTCTTCATGAGGGAGTTTTTCCTTTCCACTGTCGCCTTCATGCTTGCTCAAGATGGAAGACTATGATGACGTTAAACTCAAAGCAGTCTGCTCCTCAGGTAAATGATGTTAACTTACTTTTATATAAAAATACTTCTGTTCAGTGTCCTGAGACGATTTCTGTTGTGACGTGACACTACATAAATAAACTGAACTGAACTGAATTGAAACTGAATTGACTCAAATACTTGCAAGTCAAATTTAAGCCCAGTAGCTGTAAAATAACCGTTACACTCATTAATTTATTAGTTAAGGCTGATTAGTTTTGATCACCATCTTGAATTGGATTTACTTCAAAAATGATTCTTTTCTGAAAATATCTTTGAAATCTTTTCTGTGGTTTGAGTAATTAGCTCCTGTGAGCTTTTTTAAAACTGGGTTCAGTTTGTTTTGACCGACTTTCCTACAAAACTTTTGCAGTTAGCTTTGACAAAGTCCACTAAACAAATAAATATTTAATAAAGTGGCTGTCTGGGTGCTGTTATGGCTTGTCTTGTGTGTCTCCCTTTTGGTAAGGATGCAGGATCATTAATCTGGTCAGACTTATGCTAATTCTCAACACATCCACAACAGGTAAGATATTACTTGTTTATAACACAATTTTGACATCTTCTTAAAAAGGATTGTCAGCGACTCCATCAGAGACCAAACGGCTCATCACTAATTGGCAGCAAGGCTCCAAACTGTGTCAGAACACCATTTCTCCTGCCAAATTGCCTCTACCAGCTGTAAAGGAAATAAAAAAAGCAGGTTGACTGTATGGCTTTATGCTTTTGACACCATGTCTCAGGAACAATTTATGAAATCATCAATATATCAAAGCAGGACACATTTTCCAACCTTCAGCTGTTCAGTTTCAGCGAGTTGTAGATTATTCTGTTTTGTTGTGGAAACAAATATGTTTGTGTACTCCTGGATTCCATGCACTTTGTTTATTTGACACACCGAGCATTCCTGAGACTCTTAAAAGTCTGCAAAGACAGAGTTATCATAAACCATTTGCCAAGTCGAACTAGTCATTCGTCTCTTGTGCTCACAGCATTTCTGCCAGTCAGACTGCAGCTCGCTGGATTATTTTTTTTTCCACTCTTTCCTAAATAATTTCTACAGGCTGTTGTAAGAGGATAGAAATACTTAAACCAGCCAGTCTTTTACCTACGTCATACCACAGTTAAAGTCTATCTGCTTGATTTTGTGCATTGTGCTGCTGCCACAAGATTGGCTGTTTGGATAATTGCACAAATAAGCAGGTGCACAGGTGTCCGTGCAGGGCGACAGTCTCCCTCATTGTGTTCACTGAAGGCTGTCAGGCACCAGGACAGCCCTGTTGGCAGTGGTTTCACCTGACAAAAGTACAGAAGATGGTCAGCCTCGAACTGATCTGATAGAGCACTTTAATTGAAACCATCACTCAGAACCACAGCATTCTAGTCCTCCTTTTCTTCTAGTCCTCCTTTTCTGATTCGGTTCCTTCCTGCATTTCTCACAGCAGCCAGGATTTATCTCTGCTCCGACAGCCTTGTTGTCTCTCACTCGCACGCCCATATTAAGACTTATATAAGCACGAGAAAAATCAATAAAAAAATGTTGCTTCTCTCTGCTGGCTTTCCATCTTAATCATCCCCTCCGTGGTGCACAAACACATTACTAGATCATTATATTGTGGCAGAGCTGATTAATAAATCATTGCTGCGTTTTTCTGCTGTTTTCTCTCCTGAAAAGTCTGCCTACAGTTTTTTTTTTCCTTATTCTGCAGCAGGTTGGCACCCCTGTGTAGAGAGTATTGTATTTATCAAATCACTAGCCTCATATAGTCAGAAAGAGACGACAGAAGCAGAACTAAAAGAAATACCTCCCCTTGGTGAGGAGAAAAGGGTTAAGCCTATTACTGCAGACCAATCAGGACTGGGGGAGCACTGCAAACCTCCGCAGTAAGAGAGAGAGAGGGAGAGAGAGAGGGAATGAGGGAGCAAGGGAGAAGGAGGAGGAGAGCGGAGTGGGAGATCGAGAGATACCAAGAGTGTGATGGTTTACACTCCTATCCAGTCAGTTAGACAGGCAGTGAGCGTAACCAGAGCCGGACAAATTAGCATTATTTACATTAAGTTCTTTATGGATGAAAAAAAAAGGGACATAGAAGAAAAAGTATAATCCCATCAGCTTCCATGCTGGACTTCTCTTTGTGGACTCCTTCTGACTGTGATGAAAAGACTGAATGATTCTTGTAGGTTCATCAAAATTCAGTTTTAAATATTGGAACACTTTCAGAGGGAGGAAGAGAAATATGAGGAACAGCTTGCAAAGTAAATCCACTAAAACTGTTGCAGCCATGGAGGGAAAGGAGACTGTGTGGTGACCAGACCGGCTCTGGAGCATCTGTGTTTACTCCGCATGGTGAGCTTTGCTGTATTTTGATTGATGGGAACTCACTGGTTTTATTTATATAAATGATGTGCACATGACAGTCAAGAAAACGAAGCTAAACCTTTTTGCTATGATAAAAACACAACACTTTAAAATGCTTTTTCCTCCCCTATAAACAGATGGTAAATCCATTAGAAATGTACTACTGAAGTACATCCTGTCACCATTATTTAGAGCATCAGCTGCAAACATTGTCCTCTAAAGATTTGCAATCCATCTATTTATGCATTAGCATGTGTGTGTAAGCTCATTTGTGTCATACAGTCACACTCAGACCGCTGTCAGATGAAGAACTTAATTTTTGCTCACGTCTCTGATATGCAAAATCACACTTTATGGCAC
Organism: Simpsonichthys santanae; assembly: GCA_031762415.1. Taxonomy (NCBI): domain Eukaryota; kingdom Metazoa; phylum Chordata; class Actinopteri; order Cyprinodontiformes; family Rivulidae; genus Simpsonichthys; species Simpsonichthys santanae. The sequence goes on along the minus strand of JARVLU010000002.1, from coordinate 29,466,162 downwards.
AAATTAGGTGAAGTTCAAAAGGGATCTCTCTCTGAAACAACTTTGATTAAACAAAAAAATAAGGTGAAGACGTTTCTCAGAAGAAATTACCTGGGTTACATGACACTCAAGAAAGTAACCACATCTTTATAAGTTCCCAGAGGCACCGAGCTGCACTAAAGCTTAAATCGAGTCATAAATAACTTTCTTCTGTGTTGTGGCTGTGAAAGGAAGACAGGATCATTTATTCTTGGTGCTGTTTTGATTAATACACAATAATGATTGTGGAAACAGGAGGGTGAGATGTAAAACACTTTACCTTTGTGCAAGCCCCTTCAGAAGAGTTATGATAATTTAGTAGCAAATATGTAAAGTGCAGCAGCGACATGAACATGGTGAGACATCAGAGGCTGGTTTCTATGTTAACGACAATTTCCTTGTTGTCTTTTTGCTGAGAATATGTTTATATGCATCTCCCACACATCCCTCTCTTACTCCCTCTGCTCTTTCTCACCACCCATCTCACTCCCTCTGCTCTTCCTCTCTTTTTCTTCAGGTGGCTCTAATCCAAAAATGTGAAGCTGTCACTACAGAAAATGTTGTAAACAACTCACTGCTTCCTGAAGTTGGAATACTGTATTCTCTGGACATCTATCAGCTAATCTGAGAGGAAGGCTCTCTGTTTTTATGAAGCAACTACCTGTCGACCTTCATACAAACTGCTGAATCAAGCCCATCCCTCGGCGCATGATATGCCATGGTGCTTACTTGAATCACGACATCGCCAGTGATTTAGGAAACCACAACAAACTGGAGTCCTGTGCTCAATTTACAAGTTGATGTGGGCTGGATCCAGCTGAATGGAGACTGATGGAAAAGGTGGAGAGTGAAGGCCTCTTCGTTTAGGGTTCCTAGTGGAGACATGGGTCTGTCCGGACACACTGACCTAGTCTTAACACATCCTGGACATGGCGTACACTGAGGAATCTACTTGGCTGATTGACAGCTCTGTCTTTTGGAGTACACACTAATCGATGGAGATATTTTTTACCATTACGTCTCAAACTGATCTTCTCTTCTCAAACAGCAACAGCACAGATTGGGAGGCTTTATGAGCCATGCATTTCAGTACTGCGGAAGCAACAAACAGATTGTGGTCTTCTGTTTTGTTGGTTATTTGTGTCTCTGTTGACTGGGAATATAAAGCAATACTGGACAGGAGAATCCAGCGACAGTCAACCAATGAGTGGACACAGCATCACCTAGACAGATTAAATCTGAAAAGAAGTGTCTAGATGGATTACGCACCCATTCTCTAAAATTTACTAAGCCAAGCTCATCATTTTGGTTTCTTGCCTTTGAGGTCAAAAGGAAAAAGCAGGAAACATTTCTTCACTGGTTATTTTGGATGTGATGTTTGTGGATCAAACACGGACTGCAGGCTCTGATTGCACAGCCCTGGTGTTCAGCTAGTTCTGGAGGGAAGGGTAAATAAAAAAATCTGTTTTTCTCTATATGATCTACAATAGTTGTCATTGCAATGGTATCAGTCATGCTTGTGTGTGACACTTCCTTTTTCTACCCATAATTTACTATTTAATTTTGCATCAAACGGGTTCATTCCTTAGACTTGAAGTAATTAAAGAAAAACATATACAGTAATTTCAAAGTGCATCTTTAAAGGACTGAAGTAAACAGGTACTTTTTAAAATAACATTCTTGCTAATTTTATGCAATAAAATCCAAAATGAATACAATAATCAACAGACAGCAGTTGGGCTAACAGTTGGCACATGCCATTAACTGTTGAGTCCTCCCTGTTTTTCTGTTTAATATCTCATGAAACCTTGCACACATTTCAATGAAACTTTCAAAGTAAACTACATGTACATCTACACTTGATCAATGTTTGCAGTTAACTTATACAGAAATATTAGCCACACGTCACTGTTCTTAGCAAACACAAAAACAACTATATTTCAGTCAGTTGAATTAATATTTAACAAAAATTTGGCGGGGTAGTAGCAGAAAGTCATCCCCATTCATAGGTGTCACAACAATTATATGTGAGGGGATGTGTCCCCCTTACATGTAAAACAATACTCATTTGGACCCCCCATTTACCATGAAATATTAGTTCACCCAGCACTGTTTTGATTTATTTGTGAACAAATCCACTCCACTTGATTAACAGGAAAATATTCAAACCAATAAAAGCCCACTCCAGGTTTTCCTACAACAACTCACCACCCCACATGATGTGTTTCTCTGAGGTCACCTGCGCTCATCTCTTCTGAGGATTTTGTCAATGGCGTAGGGGGAGGAGGGAGAGACATCTCTGTGCTGCACCTTAGCTCAACGCTATGTTAGTACTGGCAGTTGTTGATGGGTATGGGGGGGGGGGGGGGGGGGATGTGCGAGG
>JARVLU010000002.1:29123259-29137632 GCA_031762415.1 Simpsonichthys santanae | reverse complement strand
TTTTCATGAGTCGGATCCATGATGCGACCTGTCAATCAATCCAGTAGGCGTGTCAGCAAATGACCAATCCAAAGCTAAATGTTCGTTACCTGCAGAGAGCTGCTGCAGCCCATCAGAACGTACCACCTGACTGTAAGCAGGTAAGCTGTGCATGGATAATGTTGTCCTTACAGTCTGTCACGACGTTGCACAGTATGCAGGTCTTCTGATGGGCTGCAGCAGTTCTGCAGGTAACGAGCATTTAGCTTCAGATTGGTCATTTGTGGACATTGGATTATCTGACAGGTCGCGTTGTAGATCTGACTCATGGAAAATAATAAATACTGGGAAATAAATGAGAGCTGTAAAAAATAAATAAATAAAATGTCTTGTACGACTATTCTCGTAATATTAAGACTTATTCAAATTTATTCTCATAATTTTATGGCTTTTAACTTTTTGTTCTTAGCGTGGCCGTCGTACCATTTATATCTGTCAGTTGTCTGTATAAAGCAGCTGGGCACTCAGTTCAGATGGTTTCTCACTAAAATGTCTGTGTGGTGTACAGAAGGCCCGATAAGGCTTCAAAATGCTATTTCACTCTGTTTTGATGGTGACTGTGAAAGCCCTTCAGACAGTTTCAGGATAGATTTATGAGTGACTTACACGAGTGCCAACATTTGACATGAATTAGAGCTTAATCAGCTGCAGTTTATTGCCAGGTCTTAACACCCTTTTAAGATCCTTCTGAGCAGGAGAACATCAGAGAGACTGCGGAGCTGAAGAAGCTCAGCTCCAGAAATACAGATGAGGATTTTTACATCTTAGAAGGTGAGTCATGAAGAGAAACACGACGTGTGAAAATGACCGCTGTGGGACATTTGAGGACGATATACTGTTGTACGTGAACAAACTGGAGCAGATCTAGAAGGGCACGATTTTAATCCCTCCACCGCCGCTGCCAAATTGAAAACTTGGCAACAGCCAGTACGTCAGTGTAGCACTTCACCTGTGGAAAAAAGATGGGCTGAATTATTTCCATGGTCTATTTCCATCAGAGTGTGAATGACAACAGAACATCAAAGAGCAAAAAACAGAAGAAAAATTAAAAGGCCAGTTCAGTGGACTGTTTAAAGGCAAATTAAGAGACTGAATTTGTAACGTTCTGTCTCAGGAAACTGTTCATTAGTCCAAAGTTCTCTGAGGACACTTTAATATGGTGTTCCATACGCTCACAGCTGTAGAGCATTTAAGCGAAGTGATGTCTTCCAAGAGCTCCCTAATCATCACAGACCATCTGGAAAACAACTGGGCCGTGCTCCGTCCACTGAACTGAAGCAGACAGACAAGAGAAGCAGAGGGGGCACGATGAAGACGAGGAGAGAAAGTGCAGCTTTCTTTCAGGGAACAGAATCACAGCTGTAACGTGTTCAGAGCTCAGGAGGTGCCTGGTAAAAAGCATCAGAAATAACGTTTCAAAAACAAAATCTGTCGATCTTCAACTTTCAAATAAAAAAAATAAATAAAATCAACTCGAGTATTTGAAATTTCCTGGTTCTCATATAAACGAGCCTTTCAGAAGCAGCCAGTCAGGATGAATGGCACATCGAGAACATCTGACATCAAACTGTAAAAATGAAAAATTAAGTCAAGTGCTGCGAAACAGGAAAGAGGGAATCTCAAGAATTACAAATTACAACAAAATGAAATATAAACAGTAACAAACATTGCAAACCAAGCAGACAAGCTAAAGTCTGAAGAGCGTCAAGATGAAACTCCATCTGCCCTCAGACTGAACCTGGCAGAACATCAGCAAAAGATGGCTCATCGTAGATTAAACCAGGGATTAATGGAGTTCACCAGCTTTCTCAGCATTAAATCAAAGACACCATACCTAAGAGGCTTTAGCAACAAGAACTACTCTGGTTCTCTGCTAAACCCAGTCGACCTACAGTGAAGTTCTGCAGCCAGAACTAAACACACATCTTCAAATAATGAACGTAATGATAACGAACTTGGCCTGAAAGGAATCCTAAGAAGACAAAAAGAGAAAGAGTAAGTTACAACTCCTCACAATTGAAAAACAACACACCATTACATCTGTGCACGCTTGGTCTGATGTAGATTTAGTCTCCACCAGATCCTGGAGCAATCACCTACTTCAGAGGATTTATTCCACGTGTGTTCACACACAGAGCGCTCAAACACCGAACAGACACGCTGCTTTCTCCCTGTGCAATCCAGATGGCAGAGACTCCACAGAGGCCGAGAGCCGTCTGAGCAGTTTAAAGCTGACTGTCTCCCAGTCAGCACCAAGTCAAACAAAGACGAGTCATGGAGCCAGAAACAGGGACGATGCACAACAGATTCACATCTACTTGGTTTATATCTTGAACCAAAATATGCACACAAGTCAGCTGTGAGAGCATCGAGCTCGAGAGGATCTGATGAGTCTGCAGTCCCAGCCCTCAGAACCTCTCCCTACAAAGACGGCAATTAAACGTTTTCTCTGCACTTTGCATTTGGAATTAGTCGCCATCCCAAAGTACTTATTTATTTATTTATTTATGAATTTATTTATTTATTAGTCATGTGAACTGCCTTACAAAGTGATACAGTAGTCCCTCGCTACTTCACGGTTCGACTTTCACAGACTCGCTCTTTCTCGGTTTTTCCAACGATTGTCAACTTTAATATTACTCATGTGATTGGGACGGTACAGATAAAAAGTTTATGAAAAAATATTTCAGACAGTCGCCACCATTTTGTAGTTTTTTTCTTTTTCTTTTTCAATAAGCCTACGCTGTAAGGCCAGTCAAAAGAACTACACTACCCAGAAGCACAGAGTGCTTTCGGCCGCTGCTTTCTTGTAGATATCTTTTAAAAAGCCTACACCAGGGGTGCCCACACTTTTTCAGCATGTGAGCTAAAACGACCAGGTCGAAGTGATCTACCTACTATTTACACAAGAACAACCTCTGGAAACTTTTGTGTTTTTTCAATGTTTATTGGGAGTAACCAACAAAAAATGAGTGGGTTTACACAAAAACACAATAGTTTCCATGTCTGTCAGGTTGCCAAATAAGAAATTATGAACTATAGTGCTGTGGCTTTAAAATGATAGTATTTTGACCTAAACATTCACATGTGCTGAAGATGTCCCAAGATGAGGTGTGTGTTGTGTTTGTTGAACATGTGCACAGAAAAGGAGGGGGTAATTGGTTGAACCGCAGCAGACAGGCTGTGGTTTCACGTTGTGTAAACGGAGCCTCAGACTGGCTGCCCTGTATGTCGATCAAGTCACAGATTTCATAGTGAGGATGGTGACGTCTAGTTTTTATAATGCCATGTGATCTACCATACTGTAATGCCTTCGCGATTGACGTATGGGCACTCCTGGTCTACACTGTGAAGCCAGTTTAAAAAAAACTACACTACCCAAAAGCCAACAGCGTTTCCAGCTGCTGCTTTCTGCTGAAATGGAGGGAAAGTTTAGCAACACAAATCTACACTGTCTATGAAACTCACAGAACTGACAGGAAAATCACAAATAATCCTGAAACTTCCTGAAGTTCAATTATCCACACACACATCACCTGGACGAGGCGGTGGGCTTCATGCTGCAGGGTAGGTCTGCAGAACCAGAACCGAGCCCGATTGGAACCAAGCTGCTGTTTAATGACGTTAAAATGACATCGATTTAAGAGTTTAAAACATCTTAAGAGTGTGGGAAGGGTTTATAAAGCCTTGAAATATATGTATAAATACTAAAATAAATACAGTGTTTCACAGTTTTCCACCTATCACGGTGGGTAGGGTGTGTGGAACGTAACCCCCATGATAATCAAGGGACTTCTGTATATCACAAGAAAGTGCATGGATATTAATGTAATGAACAAAATGACCACAAGGATTATTGTGTTTATTATTTTACATTTTTACATTTCCTCTTTTTCACAATTGAACATGTTATTAAGCACTAAAAGTAAAAAGTTTTATGAAAAACTAAAAACAATCAGGTGTGATTAGATTAAACAATTATCTTTCAATGATCGTTTAAAGGCCAATCTGTCACTTATTATCTCTAAACTGCACAAATTTAAAACAACGTGAACAAATCACAGAAGGACTTAACCTCAGGCAAAATTCAATCCCATAGAAAAGTCGTGTTTAACTTGTAAATGTGAGCTATTTTTATCCAATAAATTTATGCTGTCAGCCTGGTGGAAACCGTTGGTTTTGACAGACAGCTCGTCCTCAGGACATGAACAACGAAACAGAAGTCCGCTCCAGTGTTAGTCAGATCACGTAACTATTTTCTATATGCGCTCGTGTTTCCTTCAACAAGACGTGGATGTTAGACAAATGAAAACAATTCGAGCCACACGTGTTAATGAGATTGTCTGTTTGTGCGACTAACTAAAATGTGTGATTTGCGTCTCGTGACATGCATGCTGGAACAGGCTGCAACTTCAGCAATCCCAGTGAAAGAAACTGGATGTGCTTGTTTGCCTTGTGATTCATGTCTTTGTGCACAGGAAGAAGGATGAGTTTTATGCAGAGCAACAGATTGCTGCTACAAATGTATTCAAGTGGAAATCCAAAATGAAGAGCTTGTGTCAGAACAGCCCAGGGAAATTTTCATAGAACAAATTTAATTAGATTTAATTTGATTGGATTTCATCAGCAGGTTAGCCGAGATGAGAAGGCTGCATGTTGATGCCTTATATAATATGTATTTTTATAATCAGTATATGTAAAACTCTGAATGTGTGTAGGATATATTTTCAGTACATTTTATAAACTTTGACGATCTCTTTCTTGGTGCAGGTTGGTCTTCATCTGGGCTGTCCCTTGTCTTTGATTTGTTTGTGGTGTGTTCATGGACAGGATTTCAAGGCGTGCAGAGGACGAACTCGTCTCTGCTTTATTTTATTTTATGTTATTTTTTTGTTACCAATGATGTGATTCTGTTGGCATCTTCAAGATATGACCTTCAGTGTCCACTGAAGCAGTTCACAGACAAGTGTGAAGCAGTTGGGATGAGAGTCAGCTCTTCAAAGTCTGAAGTCATGATTCTCAGCCTGAACACGTAGAACTGCCCCCTCGGATCGTCGAGGGTGAGTTTCTGCCTCAAGTCAAGTGTCTCAATATTGTTTTACGGTAGGACAAAGCAGGAAGTGAATGGATGAACTGGACTGGGGCCATAGTAATGAGTGCATTGCTGTTTTGTTTTTGTTGTTCCCCCATTGTTCTGATTTGTCTTGCATAAGAAAATAAATTAAAAGTCAAAAGATGAAGCTTATTTGCTGGTCTGTCTCAGTTTCAACCATAAGTTATGGCTATGAGGTATAAATCACGGGCAAAAGAGCAAGATTCCAGATACAAGTGTCTGAAATGGGCTTCTGCCATGGGGGGTGGGAGTGGGGGTTAAGATCAGCCTTAAAAATAAAGTGCGGAGCTTCTTCATCTGAGGGCAGATGGGAGCAGAACCGCTGCTCCTCCACATCAAAACAAGCCAGTTGAGATGGTTTGGGCATCTGAACAGGATACATCCTAAGCACCTTTCCTTGGAGGTTTCCCCAGGACCACCACACTGGGAGGAGAACCTGTTTCAGACCCAGAAGTCCTTGGAGGGATTATGTATGTGTGGTCTGAGAACACCTTAGAATCCTCCAAAAAGAGCTAGAGTGTCGATAAGGAAAAGAATGTCTGTGTTCCTTACACATATACACAGCTGTCCTCTATCCTTCAGCTGCTCCTTTCTTCAGGGGTCACCACAGCAAGCAAACTCATGAAAGATTAGGCAAATTGTTTTGCGCCAAATGCCCTTCCTGACACAACCTGGGCTCGAACCCACAACATCAGGATTTCAAGACCACGACACTGAGCACCAAGCTACCACAGCCCCATACACTGCTGTCTTCTACTTTATTAAATGTACCATCCAAGGCTTGGTCTTATCCTGACTGCTGTGACTGAATTTTCAGGGTTACATAACAAGTCCTGATATAAGGCTCGGCACACACATAGGAGCTTGTTCCCTACAGAGCAGGGGGAGGCTTGCACGTCTGCCGCCTGACTCTCATCAGTGTTGGTCTGAAAGATGAAGACCTCAGCCCTCAGCTATTTCCAGATTTCAGGTTGAAAGAACGCCAGCAACAAACCAAGAGATAGAGGAGGATTGGCAGAAGCTCATACATCACTGATTTTTATTCACTTTGTCTAATGCCACTCAGACAGGTGCCCTACAGTGACACGCTACTGTTCTTCACATCACTTGTTTGACTGAAGCTGGAGATTTGAGGGTCTGAAATTGAAGCTTCAGAAGAGAAATGAGACTGATACATTTAACTGAGCCCAACTGATTAAAATGTCAGTCAGCCGTCTAAAAAATATTAGCTTTAAGTAGTAAAGTACAACCTTCAAAAAAGTATATTTTTGATGTACAGAACCTTGATTTAGAAAAGAATGATGTTTGGAACTACACTGTTTTCCAGTTTGCCTCACTCTGACAGGTGTCGTGTTCGACTGAAACAAGAACCAGTCAAAATGAAAACTTTTATTCACAAGAAATAAAAGAAAGATTTCTAAGACTTGCCACTTTTTTATCATAACCAGCAAGAATGATTTTCTACATAAATGTTAAAAAAGGGTTTGTGTCCTTGCATGAGAAACGTTGCAGGCTTGTTTGGATCAGAGAGCAACCCAACACTCCAGCTGTTAATAGTGCAATCATCGAGGGTGGGGGCCTTCAAAGCACAAAATGACCCTACAACTAAACACAGATCCTCTGGAGATAGTTTTTCACCAGTGGCCAGATTTCACTTGGCATCCTTTTTTATATTCCGAGTGTTGAATTATGCAGAAGTACGTGATTAACTCAATGAAAGCATTGGCTGAAGAGGCAACAACGTCCATGTTTTATGTTGCACTTCATGCTGATGAGCGCTCAGAATCAGCAAATTGCCCTCAAAGGACAACGGCAAGATGTCATCAGACGTAAGAACAACTGGACAGTCAGCAATGAAGCTGGTCTTTAGCTCAGCAGCAACGTGCAGACAAGAAGTACTTATTATTCACTTATTCATCCTAAAAACAAGATAACTATCTAACTGCATATCCTAAAGCAATTGGCTTCTGCAGTGATATTTCTGTATTTCACAAACAAAATTAATGAAACCAAAACAGCAAACCAAAGGAGGAAATTGTCATCAACCTGCAACCGTCTATTCTGAAGATAATTACTGCAACAACAAAAAAAAGTCCTGCATCCATGTGGCAACAGACTTCTAATTGGAGTCAACACTGTGCCAGCATAACATTACAGCCTCTGCACAAGTCAAACTGACGTCAATCCTTTTTACCGCTGATAAACATTTCTGAAACCTTTTTACACGTTCAAGAATTCTCATTAGCATCATGTGGCAAATGCTGCAACAACGCAGCTCTTTTTAAAATTAGGCCTGACTGTCTTGTGTTGCTTTGTTTAGTTTTTGTTGCTGCAAAGAAAAACTATCTGACAGTATTTTATGCTCGTTGAAAAAGGCCACAGAAAGTCTCATCAGTCTGTGAAAACACTGTTTCTCCTGTTTCTCTTTTCTTTGTTTCCGAGTCCCTCCACTGAGCTAAATAAGTTCATACAGATGTCAAACTGGAACGAGACGAGTTCCAGTTCCCAGCTTTTAATATAACATGTAATATGCCAAATCAGACGAGGTTATTCACAAAAGACAGTCTTTTACTGTGACGTAGGAATTACAAGTGCAGCTTTTTCAGGACAAGTGAAGCAGATGGTTGGATGAAAGCAATATTTGTCCCATTTATCAGTAAGGTCTGCAATTATTATGTTTGTCCATATTTATTCCAACTACTTTGACATACATTATGCTGCTTTAGCTATCATATATCAAAATGTTCAATTCATTCAGGAGATATATGCTATGGCTTGGTTTTTGCATTGTTTATAGTTTTAAAAAAAAAGTTAATTACAAAATTCTATCCTTATACTTTAGAAATAAACTGAAATCTCTTCAGTTCTTTCAAAACATCTGGAAGCAACTGCTTCAGTATACTTCCTATCCTTTTGTACTATACTTTAAACTGTCACGTTGCTGCCCTTTAGCTACTTTTAGCTTAAAAATATTTTTTCATAATTTTAACTTTTATGTAGACTTTGACTACTTTTAGCTTTAGCTAAAAACAGTTTTAGCTGTAATTTTTAAGAGAATGCTCTGCTTATTTCATCTTTATGCTAGCTTTTTGCTACTTTAAGGTTCTAGCTACCATTTTGCTACTTTTAGCTTTTATGTAGCCTTTGACTACCTTTAGCTTCAGCTTTAGCTGTTATTTTTAAGAGAAAGTTATTATTTCATACATATACTAGCTTTTTGCTACTTTAAAGGTCTAGCTACCATTTTGCTACTTTTAGCTTTTAGCTACTCTGTTGTTACTTGTAGCTATTGGCTACCGTTTTGCTACATTTAGCATTTAGCTAGTCATCTGTTATTTGTAGCTATTATTGGTAGCTACCTTTTTGTTACTAACTTTTAAGTTACAGTTCTCTTACTTTTAGCTTAAACTGCATCTACATTTCTTCTACTTTTAGCTTTTAGAAAGCTTTCTGCTAATTTTAGCTAACATTTTACTGCTTCTAGTTACCGTTTTTGTGCCTTTGTGTTCTGCTCCTTAAAGTTTTAATATTTCTGTTGCAGCTTCTTTGACAAATTTCAGCAGTCGTTCAGCACTCACACTGCATTTTTACAGATTTATTTTTTTATTTCTGAGGGTATTTAGCACAAGCTGGAAAAATTAAATGGGTGTTTTTTTAAGCCACAGCTCTGTCTACAGTGAGCAACATACAACACAAAGATGTCATTGATAGCAAGACAGACACTCCCACTGAAATTAATCTGACTTTTTTTTTTCACTGCAGGATCCCAATCAACGCATTTTCATGGCTCCAAGCCCTTGAGCAATACATAAACACACAGATTTGAGTTTTCTTGCAATAAATATAAAAAAACAACACTTGAAATTTAAGATCTTCCAGATCTCATTTTGCCAGAGCAGCACTGAGTCACGTTTTAAAAACAGCAGGTTTTACTTCCATCTTTGCTCATTCGCATCTCGCTGTGCTTCAGTCAAACCTCAGAATGAACCGTGCCTTCAGTTCACACCAAAAACCTGTAACTCATCTTTTTCAGCACCTCCCAACATAGGACAGCCTGCGTCAGCTCAATCTGCTGCTTGATGCTCACACTGCGTAACCCCGACGATAGCAGCCAAATCACACAGCCAACGTGTGAATGAGCCAGATCCTCTTGCAGCATTTGCTAAGCAAAAAGAGTCCGAGACAAATCACAGGTCTGCATTTATTAATAGAAATCTGTTGATTCTTGATGAACTTATATGCTGATGTTTTTAAATAGTCTTCGTGTTTCAATATGTAAAATTGATGACAAAGTAGTAATGACCTACTGAAAAACGTGATAAAGGCTTATTTAGCTGTCAGCAGGCTAATGGTGTTGAAGTTCTCAGAGGCTTTTATTGGCAGCCTCACATGAAGCCTCAAAATGTCCCAGGGTCGACCAAAGTTCCAGTTATCACATAAAGCTGTCAACAAATCTCATGTCAGAACGATGAGTCAGGATGAAATTAACAGGAGTGGTTTTATACAGCCTTATTATTATTATTAAAGCTTCAACGCATCAAAGAGACGGTGGTCGCAGTAAAACACTAATCTTATTTTGGACTGATGGGCAGCCATCTTTCTGGCTTCAGTGACCACATGATTAGAATTTTTAAGTCTCTTGTTAAGTAAAAACAAGAAGGGACTGAGCAAACAAGCCGGGGAAATATGTCAGAAATAAAACGCAGGGTGTGTGGAAAAACCTTCATCACCACGAGGCTGATTTTGTGCATTACACCCACAAAATATGCATCAGCTTTCATCATACTTGAAAACGTACAGAGTGCATGAGTGCACGAGCACAAACAGAGGATGCTGCGCACCTAATGATGTTCTATGTGGGGAGCTCGGAGTTCAGTTTTCACTCAGTTCTTGGTTTTAAATTAGAGACGCAGATAGCGCTTTCTGAGCTCTAAACGTATTGTATGGTGATGGTGTGTCCGCTGGCCTGGTCTTGAATATAAATGCTGCTCTCTCAATTTTGTCTTGAGCCGTGTTTAAAATTCAGCAGATGCATGAATCAAATTGTTTTCCTCTTGCTAAAAAACGCAGTGGGCATGCATCACCGAACCGAGCCAGAATCATGGTGATCCACTTAATGAACGTGGTCCCCAAATCTGCTCTGCAGCGAGAAGCTGCGATAAAACAGAGGAATAAAAAAATGACTGCCTTTCACTCAGACCGCCTGGCAAACTGCCGCATAAAGAAGCTTCACGAGAAAGTCAAGAAGAAGAGGAGATTCAGCGGGGGGATAATAAGGTGTAATTCCTTCTTCCACGATACCATCAGTTCAGTGGCATTATGGTATTTTGGCAGGTTTGTCTACAAAATATCTATACATGCAGCATGAGGGGGAGTATCTCAGGGGAACATGCAAAATAACACTTCACTCCTAATCTTGGATTTAGAGGGCAGACGATGAATGTGTGCTGACTGTGTGACAGCGCTTGTGATCTCTTTTAATTAGCTCCATGTATCAGACTACTTTGAGAGAGACGAGAATCTGAAATATATATTTAGTTCAAAGACATGTGGAAGGCAGATAAACACAAAAAAAAGGTAGATGCTGTGCTTCACACAAAAGAGGGACACAAATTGATCTGAGTGTTTGAGTGGACATGGAGGATATTTTACATTAGCCTTGTCGCACAGCTTAGAAAAAACCATTCCTGTACATGATACACAAACAAAAATAACAAAAAGAGACTCTAAATCAAAACTTCTATGGGAAGAAGACGTGTGTGCATCAGAAATACAGTATTTACCATCTAATGTTACACGTTTTGTGGGGCTCTCACAGATGAAGGATGACCAATGTGCACTAACTGTGCAGATACTTTGGCTGAATTCCCTCTCCTAGTGTCAGCCCACACCTCTCCCTTCACTTCAAGTCACCAAGGGTGGTAGTTAATATTCTACTAGACAAAGGGACACTCCTTCAAGGAGCTGATATTGATTAGCAAATTCTTATTAACATGGACAAATCTAATATTTTGTTCTAGAATTGCGCCGCTCAAGTGTTGGAGCAGTTGTTACTTCCATTCTTGGATGTTACTTTTGAAAACTTTATTTATTTATTTATTTATTTTATTTTTTTTTTTGGGGGGGGGGGGGGTGTGATCATTTCCTCTGATATCAGATGCTGTGCAGCTGGAAGGATTTTTACCCAAAAACTTTTTGCGTTTGGACATTTGTTATGCTGCGTAACCATGGCAACAATGTTTTGTTGTTGTTGTTGTTTTTTTTTTTTTTTTTACAATCAGGAGCAGAGCTCTGATTAACATCTCAAAAGCTCAAACAACATCTCAGCTACAGCTCCATATCATAAATGAGTTAAAAAGGAGGTGCCGTGGACGCATCTCCATCTAATTGGCGGTGGTGCTTGAGTACCTGACCGCTAAGATCCTGGAGCTGATGGGAAATGCAGCTCGTGACAAGAAGACCAGGATCATCCCCTGACACCTGCAGCTGGCTGTCCACAATGACGAGAAGCTCAACAAGCTGCTGGGAGGGGTAGCCATTGCTAAGGGAGGAGTTCTCAGTCAGAACTCCTCCACCTGAACCTTGGTCAGAACTTCTGACCAAGGTTCAGGTGGTCCTGTTGCCCAAGAAGACCGAGAAACCCACCAAGTCCTAGTATAGATCAACATCTGCAACCAGTTTCTTCAGCTCTGCTCTAAGATGGACCGCTACAAGCGATCCTTCCTGCCCACAGCCATCAGCATCTATAACAACTCTAATGAATCCAGGATGATGAGTTACAACAACAAGTAATTTCCCTCTGGGATTAATAAACTATTTTTGAATTGAATTGAATTAGAAAAATTAATGCAACTGCCACAACCATCTTTTTTTATTATTCTACCATCACCTAGTAATGGCAAATTAAAGCTTGTTGTTTTTACCTGTTTGAACAAGCTTGTGAAGCTACTGGTGTTTAAATGTGCTGTACTGGTGCGGAGTATTCAATAAATGTGTAAATCAGTGCATTTGCAATTCTGCATTTAAAAAAACAAAGGTTTTAAGTTAATTCATCACTGTTTTTCTATATCATATCGATATCGGATCGGTATCAACCGATACTAAACCTTCGATATCATATCGGAAGTGAAAAAAGTGGATCGTGCACCCCTGTTCCCAGTTATGATTTTACAGTTGTGGTGTTTTTTTTTGACACAACACCTCTCATCCCTCCCAAAACACATCAACAACAATGACAAAGCAGCTGGGAGCACTCCAGCATTTGTTTCTGCCATCATAGTTTGCTTTGAAAAGACTACGAACCCCTCTGGTCATGGGTGAGCTCAGCTGTTTTGTCTGAATATGGGCACCCCCTCCACAATGATCCATCTGGACCAGAGGAAATGACAGAATATAAATATCCCCAGCTTGCAGCAGCAAGCACACATCTCTGCGCATGAAGCCTCTGCTTCATTAAAGTTTTCAGCTGCAGGAAAACAAAAAGGTCAAGAAAATTTAAATCACTGCAAATCCCACTGTGTGGACACAAGTAAACAGGAAACAAGAAACTGTCCTGAATTGTAAAGCAGCAGGTAAGATTATCACTAGTTAAGGTTTTTTTTATGTTGCTAAACAGTTGGTTGTTGTGCAGATACTCATGCAGCAATTAGCCCTGCATGAATCTCACTGCAGGTAAAGCCTACCTCTACAAAATAAAGACAATTCTGCACAGAGACACAAATCAACAAGTTACTGATGCAACTAATGTTGTGTCAGCAAAACCACAGTTATGTATATTTCACGCAGTATACATTGGATGTTAGCTCCATGCTGCACAAAAGTTATCAAAATATCAGTGTGTGGGCATTTTGTGACAAATCCTTCTCAACAGCAAGCAGAACGTTTAAACTCAAACAGTGATGAGAAATGTAAAATAAGAAAGTTTACTGTGGTTCAATTAATTTAGGGCCCAAGCAACAGGATTGGATAAATAAACCCAGCTTACAAACCACACTTGACCCAGTGTGGGTTGTAGCACTATGTTACTGCGTAATCATTAACTTTTTGTGATAGCCTCTAGCAAAGAAGAAGGGAGTAAAGGTTCTGCATTTACAGCCCTTCAACATTTACTGCTAACACCGTCCAAACCTGCAGAGGCAACAGACTGATTAAATGGTTCAGATTTCTGAGGTCTCCGAAGCAGAAATCAACAGTTTCCTGTTTATAATCAAAGCATGACGGTGGTGTGCCAACAGTGAAAGACTTTGATTTATTTATTTTTTAATGTAACATCTGAAAATGTGTGTGGGGTCAAATGTGTGGAATATGTAAAAGACTGTTAAACTCACTTGATAAAGCATCGCGCTCCCTCAAAGGTAAATCCCTCTTCCCATCCAGTGGGTAGGTCTGTGAGGAGAAACAAACAGCATGTGAACACAAATTGTTGGGAATAATTGGGTTTTACAATTATTTATCAAAGAATAACCCATTTAGCTTAATGACAATGGGTTTTCTTGAAGGGGGGGGGGGGGGGGAATCGACCCCCTAACAGAACCGCTTAAAACACTAATTTTTAATACTTTTTTCTACAGTAAACTACAGTAGTCAATCTATTAGTTATCTCAGCCTGAAACAGATACATAAAATTTAAATTACTTCTTAAATTTTTAACACTTTTAGGACCTTTAGTGTGGAAAAACCACTCCACATTTCAGTTCAGTTTTTAAAACTGCAAAATATTTATTTCATGGCAGTTTAAAAAAATAACACATCAAAAAATGCATTTCCCTCCATCAGTCAAAGTCAAAGTTGCTTTATTTGTCATTCGCACTATGTGGTTCATGTGGTACATCAAAATTGTGTACAAAGGGTCCCAGTTACATCCAACTAAAGTACAAATTGTAAAGAAAAGCAGTAATAAGATTAAGATATGAAGTAAGAAATATGCTAAACTAGGAATACACTAAGCACTAGTAGTACAAAAACAATACGCCAAACAGCAGCACGAACATGAGTTTGTGTGAGCAGATGAGTACAAATGAACACAACAGCGTGAAAGAGATCAGCAACATAAGATCAGCAACATGGATAATCAGCAGCACACATCAACAATCAAGTGGCATTACAGTGATTTTTTTTCCCCACAGTGATTATTCTGGTTAGAGATTCATGAGTCTAACAGCTTCAGGGTAGAAGCTGTTTCTCAGTCTAGTGGTTCTACACTTAATGCTCCTCAACCTCCT
>JARVLU010000002.1:29010322-29025791 GCA_031762415.1 Simpsonichthys santanae | reverse complement strand
CAACCTCATAGACGGTTGGGCTGAGCTAGCTAGCAGTGCTAGTCTTCTTGAGTTTTGGTCTTGTTTTCTATTGGTGAAGGCTAGCGTTTACGCACCCTCTCTTGTGCTCTCAGACTACATGTTTAATTGTGGTTCCTAGAGTTTCCAAAAGCAGACTGGGAGGAAGTTTGTTCAGTTATCAGGCTCTTCTCTTGTGGAACCAACTTCCAGTTTCTGTCCGTGAGGCTGACACTTTGTCTACATTTAAGATCAGGATTAAGTATTTTCATTTCAATAAATCCTATTGTTAGGGTTGGCTTGGGTTTCCTGAGCTATCCTTTAGTTTGCTTCTATAGACTTAGACTGCTGGAGGACAAATTGACAACATTTCCTCACTCTGCTGTCTTTACTAATTCTTCTCTACCCACTTGTATTTGTAATTATTTCTATCTTAACGTGTTTTTTGTCTTTCCTCTTTTAGAAAGTACTCCTGGACCTGACATTCTGTGTTTATTTCTCCTTCCTGTTCCTCTCAAACCCAGCCATTCGAAGCAGATGGTTGCTCGTCCTGAGCCTGGTTCTGCTAGAGATTTCTTCCTGTTAAAACTGAGTTTTTCCTTTCCACTGTTGCCTTTGTGCTTGCTCAGGATGGGAGACTGACGAAATGAAGATTCAACACTATCTGCTGATTTTCTTAGAGAACTTTTAATAATTGGCTTTTTATGTATGTGAATGTTTCTGGACAGTGCCCTGAGACAACTTCTGTTGTGATTTGGTGCTATACAAATGAATTGAACTGACTCAACACATCCAAGACCTAGAATGATATATGACACGTGAAGGGCTGAGAATAAAGAATAACTTATGTCAGTAATTATTACAGATGTGTGTTTGTTTGCCAACCTGGACCAGCTGTGGCAGATACATCTCAAGTTCTCCATCTGGAATCTCTTTAAAGTACTGCACGGCAGCCAGTCGAACAGTCTGGTCAGGAAAACTGAAAATGTAAATGTAAGGAAAAAAAAAAAAAAAACTCAATGCCAAGAACATGAGATGAAGGTAATGAAGGTAATGGAACAGCATCCATTCAATTTTGAAATGATGTTCTGTTTTGTCAAATAATCATCATTACTATCATCATTATACACTGTGACGTAAGTCAGAGAGCACAGACTGTTGGAAGAGAGGCAAATGTCTTTCTCCAAGTCTAATGGCTAGCCAAATGAATGCCAGCTTCAAAAAATATGTTTCCATCCATCCATCCATCCATCCATCCATCTCTTCCACTTATTCTTAAATCAGTTCGTGGGGGCAGCAGCTTGAGCAGGTAGGCCCAGACATCTCTTTCCACAGCCACCTCTCCCAGCTCTTCTTGGAGGACTCCAAGGCATTTCCAGGCCTACTGAAAGACGTAGTCTCTCCAGCAGGTCCTGGGTCTTCCCTGGGGTCTCCTCCCAGTCAGACATGTCCGAACCACCTCCCTAGGGAGGCGTCTAGGGGGCAACTTTACCAGATGCCCAAAGCACCTCCACTGGCTCCTCTCAATGTGGAGGAGCAGCGGTTCTACTCCGAGTCTCTCCTGGATAAATGAACTTCTCACCCTATCTCTAAGGGAGAGTCCAGCTACCCTGCAGAGGAAACTCATTTCAACCGCCTGTACCTGCGATCTCATTCTTTTGGTCACTACCCAGAGTTTGTGAAGAAGTGAGGGTAGGAACGTAGATTCAATGGTAAACTGAGAGCTTTGTCTTACAGCTCAGCTCTCTCTTCACTACAACAGACCAGCACAGAGTCTGCATTACTGCACCAATCTGTCTGTCAATCTCATGCTCCATTCTTCCATCACTCATGAACAAAACCCTGAGATACTTGAACTCCTTCACCTGAGGCAGAACCTCACTCCTGACCTGAAGAGAGCAATCCACCCTTTTCTGACTGAGGACCATGGCCACAGATTTGGAGGTGCTGATTCTTGTCCCAGCCGCTTCACACTTGGCTGTGAACCACTCCAGTGAGAGCTGAAGATCCAGGCACGATGACGCCAACAGGACTACATCATCTGCAAAGAGCAGAGAAGGAATCCTGAAGCCACCGAACCAGAATTCCTCCACTCCCTGGCTGCACCAAGAAATTCTGTCCATAAAAGTTATGAACAGAATCAGTGACAACAGGCAGCCCTGGCTGAGTCAAACTCCCACCCTGAAGGGGTCTGCCACTGTACTGGCAATGCGACCCAAACTCTTGCACTGCTTGTATATGGCTTGTATATGGCAATGATGCCAAGGAAACACTACAAGTCAGCCACAATACTGTATATAAAAACATAATAAAATATTCAGAACCCTTGATCAAAAACTATCTGATAGTTTGTAATCAGTCACATTATGCTCTGTGAAGATAATGTGTTTGCCAAGTTGGACAACTAATATCCAGCTGTATAATTCTGAATATCTGTGTTGATCAATGTCAGTTTCCTAGAAGCCAGTTGTGTGGGGTTTTTGTTTTCTCTGCTATTTATTTTTCTTTATTGTAATCCTTGCGTTTTCATGCACTCCCCAGTGTTCTCCTTCCTTGTTGTTCAGTTCCTGTTGCACCTGTCTCCAGTTCCAATCACCCCAGGTGTCTGTCATCATGTCTCATTAGTGTCTGTACAAAGTCAGCGTGTCTGTGTTCTGTTCCTCTCGTCGTCTTCTTAAGAATAACTTTTTGCTGCACGTCAGCTTTTGTTTGTTTTGTTAATAAATTAAAATTACTTATTTTTACCTGGAAGTCTCCTGTTGTCTGCTTGCATGTGGGTTCAACTACATTAAAGCAGAATCACGTCAAGATGAACAAAACAAATTCAAACAAAATTAATTTTACTTTGTCGTATCAGTGATCAGCCAGATTCAAGACAAAATTATACTACTCTGTTGAATGATTTCTGTCAAGCCTAATCAGTCTCATTATACCCTGTAGAACTTAATTTCTCTTTGACTGCATTTTGAAATGGTTAATAGTCTGTACTTATATAGTCTTTCTAGATACTTGAAGCACTTTACCACAACACTCATTCATACATCACTCTACTACATCTCTACATATCTAATGAACAAATCATTCTAAAGAGACTAATCAGAGCTTTATCACATTCACACACTGATGGGACACACATCAGATGTAATGAGGGGTTCAGTGTCTTGCCCAGGGACACTTCAACATGTGACTGCTGGTGGAATTGAACCCCCAACTCTTTCACTGGTGGCCAACTGCTCTAACCACTCAGCCACAGGTGCCTGTGAATGCCATACTGTTTTCCCTGCATTTCTTGGATGGTTGTATAAGTTTTATTTTAAATTTCACTTATTTTCTCCTACAGTAAGCAGGGGTGTGATGTAGTTGCAGTAAATTAGATGTAAAACAACAACAAAAAAAAGGTATTTCTGGTTCATACATGCTTTTATATCTGTGAGTATGTGAACCTACTGCTGCTTACCTGGCAGTGAGCAGGAAAAGAGCCTCCTCAGGTAGGTGGATGAGCCAGTTGTCTACTACTGTATAGATTCCTGTTAAGTTTTGAGGCTGCCAATCAGGGACGCCAGCAAGCAGCAGGTGGAGGAAGGTGCTTGATTTGTCACTACAGAAATGTTTACTCCACAGGAAAGACCTCTCATTTTCTGATAAACTTGTAAAAGAAAGATTGTTTTCTTAGTCTTGCTACAGCAAAAACAATTTACAAAAAGGAAAAAAAAAAAATCAATCATTCTACTCACAAGCAGAGGCAATTCTTTTTGGAAATAGTCAACATTTTCTTTTGCACTTCTTGACAAGGGTGGGAGAATATGATTGATCCAGGAAGAGCCACGGGCCTGCGATACTCCCACTCACAGTCATCATTAAACTCAAGCTGAAAAATAAGAAAGGGTATGATGTTTTAGAAATCATTTGTGTGATTTGGTCAACATGCGGGCAGAGTCGTCTGGTACTTCTGACCTGTATTATGACTCCTATGGGCTGTTTGTGGAGGTCAGACAGGGCAGGGGATGGAGGAAAAGGGAGTTCAGCAAGAGTGGAAAGGCTGAGCAGCACTGTTCCTTTTACAAGGGTCCTAAACAAGTGTACCAATCAAAGGTCAGTAATTTTACCTTAAACAAAGTGCAGTCATTACAATTAAATCAGGTCTCAAGATAATAAAGAACCTTGATAATAATAATAAAGTGCTAAATATTGTCATCATTGTATGTTCCCATACAAAGACGAAAATGTCTCTAAGCTGCATTGACCAATCACACCTGGGATGCACCAAGGTGGAGCAGTGGGCAGCAATGTAGGCAAGTGGGGAGCAATTTGGGATTGGGTGACCTGCTCAGGGACACCATGAGATGTGCAATGACTGGGGATTGAGCCCTGGGCCTTTGTGTCCTGAGTTGGCTGTCCTGCCCCTACACCATCTCGGTTCCCACCCATAATAGTTGATAATGCATAATAAAATGAAACCAAATCTAAGAATGGCTGTAGATATCACTTTGAAAAATCTGTTTGTAAAAAAGGGAAGGAATAGTATAAAATAAATAACGTGGTGGAAAACATAGCTGAATGTGAGACGATGACAACACAAGTTTATTGGTTTTGGCCTAAATACATCTAATCAATATCATCTGACTTCACAACACTGATGTAAAGTTTATTTACCCATATTTTCAGAGGTATGGAATGTAACTTCAACTATATCACAGCAAACTCTCTTTTATTGAACCAAGGCTGTTCAAAGAACTATCTGCATAAGACAAGATGTCAACTGATCTTAACACAAAACTTTATTTCAACTGATCTGAGATATTGCTTTAATGTCAGGCAGAACAATTTGTGCAGATTTTTCCAATATATTGGGCCTTTCATCTCACCTAAAACAAGCACTTAAGCCTTTTAAATTAAAATAAACTTGAATTTTGAATCAGTACAAAAAAAAAAAAAAAAGACATTTAAATCTGTCATGGGGGCCATCTCCATGATCCTCCATCTGCCTGCATGGGCCGAACAGTTTGGTTCTGCTGAGAACTTTGAATGTTCTGTGTCTGTCAGACCCGGTTCTGGAGGGCAGTCATCGTCTAGCGCCGTGTTCGTTATCATACTGCTAACAGGACCAAGCTGCTAACAGAACCACACTGCTAGCAGTACCATGCTGCTGACAGAACCACATGACTAACAGGACCATACTATTAACAGGATCAAGCTTCTAACAGAACCACACTGCTAGCAGTACCACACTGCTGACAGAACCACATGACTAACAGGACCATACTATTAACAGGATCAAGCTTCTAACAGAACCACATGACTAACAGGACCATGATGCTACCACATTTATAACAGTACCCTGCTGACAGAACCACACTACTAAAAGGACCATGCTATTAACAGGACCATGCCACTAAGTACTTTGCTAACAGGACCATGATGCTACCACATTTATAACAGTACCACACTGCTCACAATACCACGCTGCTGACAGAGCCCCACTGCTAACAGGACCATGCTATTAACAGGACCATGCTATTAACAGGGTCATGCTGCCAACAGGACCTTGATGCTACCACACTGCTAACAGTATCATGTTGCAAACAATACCATGCTGCTAATAGAACCACAGTACTAACATGACCACACTGCTAACAGGACCATGCTATTAACAGGACCATGCTATTAACAGGGTCATGCTGCCAACAGGACCATGATGTTACCACACTGCTAACAGTACCATGTTGCAAATAATACCATGCTGCTAATAGAACCACAGTACTGACATGGCCACACTGCTAACAGGACCATGCTACTAACAGAACCACTCTAACAGGACCACTCTGCTAATTGGACCATGCTGCTAACAGTAACAGTGTTTTTACAGCACTATTTTTATTTTAATTGCTTTTTTGTTGTTGTTGTTGTATATTGTTCTCTGTACTCTATATGTTGTCTGTGTCCAAAACAGGACTCTCTTGAAAATGAGTCCTGGTGACTCAGTGAGACTAACCTGTATAAATAAAAGGTTAAAGAATAAAAAAATATATAAAAAAGCTGCAGAAGCTAAAACCCACCTGTCGCTGTACAGAGGTAGCACAGCCCAGCCCAACTGCTCAGTGGTTCTGCTCCGCTTTGTGCCTTTGAGGCGAAACGTCAGCATGCACTCGTATGGCAGCTGATTTACTGGAACAGGAAACACCATTCTGAAATATACAAGCACATACACACTATAAATATCTTCTACTATGGTTTCTATTTGTTGTACTATATCATCACCATCAGTTAATGTTTTGCTTTTTATGGTAATGCCTTTAGTTACTTTACAGTTACAGTAAGTGTCATTCTTGTTGGCTTACAGGCGGTTACAGTAGATCTTATTTGCGTGGGACAAAGCTGTGCTGATATTTTCTGAAATGCCGGTGTCACAGATCTTTGTTTCTCCATGAGTCACATCACAGGTTACAGAAAAGCTCTCATAACTGCATTCAACAAGAAATAAACAAACAAAAAGAGAAAGCAGCTGATTCAGACTTCATGTTCAACACATGTTTCAAGTGTGTGAGCATGAATTGGTGCTCATTAGAACATGCATGAAGCAGAATGTGGGTGTGACAGACCTCAGCCAGGAAGGAAGCAGCTTGTAGATTGATGCAATATTAAACTGCAAGATGTCCTGGTTGTTGTCAATGTCATAGACTGCAGGGCTGCCAGTAATTCTTTGGGATCTGAAGTCTGACTGGAAATTGTCAAAATACATTTGCAGCACTTTCTGCAGTGCCCCATTGAGCATAATCAAAGCTGTAACACAGACAGAGAGCATGCCAACACTTGTCCACTCATGATTCACTTTCTACAAGTATAAAACCCTGGAATTGAAATGTGGTGGACAGATGATTGTAACAAAACTTCACGTGGCACTGTAATGGTTTTGAATGGTGGGCGGGACCAGGTCAGGTCACTGGAGCTGACCTATTATAGCAGACAGAAGTCTTTTTTAGAAAATCAGTTTCCCTTACTAAATTCTGCTTTTTCATGGAGAATATTTAGTAATCAGGTCATGTTTATGTCTGTATGAGATGCAGTTGTGCAAATGTTTCCTAAATCTTTGTGTATCACTTTCGTATTGTCATTTAACACACATACAGCAAAGCTTTTAAAGCCACTTACCAGTTTCAAAATCAGACATTTCATCATCACTCTGTAAAACAGATAGGAGAAACACATCACATATTGTTTACCATAGACATTTGTCTTTATATTTATGCTTAGTATAATTTCAGTAAATTATAAAAGGGGTTTCTGATAAAATTGCCTTTTTAATTTAGAGTAGTTTAAGAAGTGTGTGCAGACACAGTACCAGATATGCGCGTCTGACTCTGTTGACCCCACCAATGGCATCTTCTAACTCTTGACATGTAATTCCAGACAGAAGATTGGTGATGGTGTGAACGATGTCAACAAGCTCACAGATGTTCGCCGCTGACTGAAAAAGTGAAAATATACAAGTTAGACCAAGACATTAGCATCGTGATGGCTAGTTTGAGTGGAGCCAAGACCACAACTGATTACTGTCCTTCCATAACAATTCCAATCTTAAACATATTCAAAGTGGTCCATGTGAAAGTTATGTCATAAACCTTTATATTGCCATTTATTGCACATCACATGGTTTATGATTATCTACAAGCACACATCAGTAAGCTGCAATTATTTTTGTCCAGTCTGGGGGTTTCCAGCAACAATCCTATATTTTCCTGTCAGAATAATTGAAAAAGGAAACTGATGGTGGTGTAAAGTTTATAAAACAGCACATAAGAGGAACCTCTATGAATTATTTTAGAATAAATTGATTGAAGGCTACAGCAAACTACTTTGATTTTGAAACCTTTCAAATTTTAGCTGGGCAGAATTAAACAGTTTCTCCAGACTCCAGACTGAAGAACTATTTATAACTTGCAATATATTGTTCATAACCTTTCCACAGAATGCCACTTCCAAAATTATAAACCTTCAAAACAATGAGTTCAGGTCTGATACCAAGGGAGCCCTCAGCAAGATGTATACACTGCTTAGTTCAAATCATAAAACCAGTTTGGACTCCCTTAAACTGAAATGGGAAACGGACTTGGAGAAATCCATAGGAGACTCAATCTGGAAAAGGATCATTCAGAACATTTATTCATCCTCAGTCTGTCTGACACATGATGTAATTAAATTCAAGGTGGCACACAGGCTGCACTGGTCCAAAGACGAGCTGTCCAAGATCAAAGCCGACCTGGACCCTGCACGTAACCATTCTAAACAAACTCCAGCTCCGCTCTTACATACATTCTGGACTTGTCCAAAGCTGTGGGACTATTGGCAATCTATTTTTGATACTTTCTCTGAGATATGTGGAAAAATTGTGCACCTATGCATTCATTTCATTGTTTGGGGTGGCCTTTGTGGATCAGCAAGTGTGAGAGGAATGTGATTGCTTTTGGCGTTCTTCTAGCCAGGAGACTTATTTTTTGCAGATGGAAGGATCTGCACCCCCCAGCATATGAACGCTGGATGAGAGAAGTTGTGTGTCATATTCATGTGGAAAAGATTAGATATACTCTGAAAGGATCTGTTGAGAGATTTTGGGACACTTGGCAGCCATTGATGTCTTATATTGAGAGTAAAGTCAGTGCCTGTCTAATGCATGCATACTGTATCTGTGCAGCTGATCCAGTACTGGAAGGGATTTTGTTGTTGCTTTGTTTGTGTATGTGTGAGCTCTAAAAAAAATAAAATCAATAAAAATACCTGGATTAAAACAATAAAGTCACCATTGGTTGTATTTTATTTTCTGACCTTTGTATTGATGAGATCTGCTATCAGTCTGTTGTAAGTACCAAGAACGTCCAGCATGCTCAACCTGTCACAAAGTATAAAACGCATACAGATGACCGAGTCCCACACAGACTGTTTTCAACAAACAAACTCTGGTTGACTCTTAACACACTGAACATTTGGACTGACAACTAATTCAAAATGCTGATGTGAAAGGCCCAGGGTTGTCCTGCCTTACTTGGAGGTGGTGTAGACACTGACAGGACACAAGAACTGGTTCTGTTGACTTGCAGTTATGTCATCTTCAGCCTGAGAAAACAAGAAAAGATTTAAACACTGATTTGGAGTGTTTTTACTGGTTCTTCATGGCTGGAAGTTTTAGGTGAAACAAAACAGGAAAAATTAATACATGGCAAAAAAATTTTTTTTGATTAATTTGCCTTTAACTTCATTTTATTTTTGCTGCGAAAGCCAGCAGTGGATTTAGAGTAAGTGAAAATAAAACAGTCAACACTTGTGGGTGAAGAGTTTTACAGCTGCAATAACTCTGACGATGATGACAATCTTACTGTGTGTGTGCCTGTGTGTGTTTTTGAAAGCTGCGTTACAAGTTTGACGATAAGACCAGAACTGCTCGGTACGTAATCTGATCCGTGGGAGGGATCAGAAATGGAATTTGAACCGACTCACGATTCGGGCCAGATGATGGTTCAGGTTGTTTTTGTGGAGCATTCGAAGATTGATCACCATTTTTAACTTGTAATAGACCTGAACTGTCTCGTGCATCCCAAGAAGCTCATCGCTGGAAAGAGAGGCAAAAAACAGCAAACTGATCAAGGCACCTCCGACGAAAACAGATCTACAGAAAGAAGAGGCACATTCCTGATTTGTTTGTATTAGCAGACAAAAATGGGGACAGACTTACTTTCTGAGAAACTCTTCAGTGTCACACATTTTAAAAAAATATTCCCCACTCGTGTTGGCAGGAAACTCCAGCAGCTGGCAGAACTGATCGATTAGATCCTTCACCTTCCTGTTTACTGAATTAAAAATTAGAGGTCAGAGTCCACACACCTCTGCCAACAGCTGTTCATACTTTGTTCCTCAACAAATGTCAGTCAGTACAGGTGTATCACAGACTACTGTAAAAAAGCCCGACTAATCATGTCATGCTTAATACATCAAATTACTCCACTTGGAATCCATCCATCCATCCATCCATATATCCATCCATTATCTTTACCCGCGTCTTCTATTTAGGGTCATGGGGGTCGCCGGTGTCCATGTCCAGTTATCACTGTGCGAGGGCCGGGGGACACCCTGGACTAGTCTCCAGTCCATCACAGAGACACATAGAGACAAATGAGACAAACAACCATTCACTCTCTCACTCACAACTAAAGACAATTTAGAGTTACCAATCAGCCTAACATGCATGTATTTGGTCTGTGAGAGGAAACAGGAGTACCCGGAGAAATCTTATGCATGCACAGAGGGAACATGCAAACTCCACCCAGAAAGTCCCCGGACCATGATTTAAACCAGGGTAACCTGCTCGCTGAGAGGCAGCAGCTCTACCAGTTGCGCCACTGTGCTGCCTGCCACTTGGAGTCATTTTAAATATTTATATGAATGAACTTGTAAATCTAAATATCAAAGATAATAAAAGTTTTCACATGCATCCTTTTACAGACAGAACCGGTATGTGCCTGGTACTTACCAGGTATGTGCCTAGTACACACTGGGACTGGGCTTTACTATGAAGTAACTTGTTATTCCATACTTACATAATTAGTAACTGTTTCTTACTTGGTACATGTTGATACAAATTGGGTATATGCCTAGTACTACTTATTGGATACTGCATGACCTTATATGTGGCCTGTACATACCACATTCATACCTAATACTTACCTGGCTGGTACATACAGAGTACTTATTAGGTACATACTTTGTATGCAACAGGCTGTATTAGTACAGTATAGCAAACATAATACCTTTATGTGGTTTCCCAGTAAGTTCCAGGTACATGCCAGGTAAGAAGAAACATGTATGAACTGAAGGGGCTGCGATGGTGTAGAGGCAGGGCAGCCAGCTTGGGAGCAGACAGTTGCTGTTCAACTCCCTGCCATAACCACATGCTGTGGTGTCTCTGAGCAAGACACCTAATCTCTAACTGCTCCGTGGGTGCTTACATTACTGCCCACTGCTCCACCTGGGTGTATCTCAGGTGTGATGGGCTAAATACAGAAAATTTCACAATTTTATGGGACCATACAATGATGACAACACATTGCACTTAACTTTGTAAGTACAGGGTAACAGATCACTTCATATTACAGCCTGGTTCCAATAGGTACCAGATATATAGTGTTTTTTACAAACCAGGTAAGTACCCTCCTAAAACCAGGTGTGTAGCTGTATTTTTCTAGTGAATACAGAGCTGGTACATCTCACACACCTGGGATGTATAACTACCTTGTGTTTATGAGGTTGTTTCCATTTCCCATTCCCTCTAGAGTTTTTCTTACCTGGGGTGGGGAGGGGAACCTGGTGATCACTTTGCTCAGTGGACACACAGACAGTCACCTCCACCTGCTGCAGCAGGGCAGGGTGGATGTGTAGCAGTCGACTCCACACAACGCCCGAGTTGTGGACCTTGTCTGTGTGCTTGTACTGTGACATCAGCCTGTCAAAGGAGCCAAATAAGATTCAGGTTTGACAATGTGAAAGTGAAAGACGAGAGGAAAAAAATGACTGTAAATAACAAAAGAGAACTGTGTTCTAGATCTGCACCACTCGGGATGGCTGTATGCTGGAGCAGCTTTGTTACCTTCATTCTGAGATTTTGCTTTTGGAAACTTTAATTCATTTTTTGCTGGATGTAAATCAAATTTTTTTGGATGACTGTTTCCTCTGGTACTGGATGCTACTCAGCTGGAAGGGTTTTTACTGAAACCTTTTTAATTGTGAACATTATGATGATGACATGGAAACAAGTTTTATTTTTTTTAATAACTGAAAGTAGATGATTAACATCTCAAAAAGCTCAAATAATATATCAGTTACAGCCTCAAATCTCACATGAGTTGAAAAGGATGTGCCGTAGATGCATTCCCGTCTCCCAGCCGGCTCTGCTCAAGTGCCTGACCACTGAGATCCTGGAATTAGCAGGAAACACAGATTTTGACAGCAGAAGGACCGGGATCATGCACCTGCAGTCGGCTGTCCCCAGCGAGGAGGAGCTCGGCAGGCTGCTGAGACAAGTGACCATCGCTCAGGGAGGAGTTCTGCTCAGTATTCGGGCAGTCCTGCAGCCTGGGGGAACCGAGAGGCCAGCAGAGTCTGAAGGACGGATCAGACAGCATCTGCGGCCATTTTCTTCAGATCCTCTGTGGGACGGACCTTTACAAGAGACCCTTCCTGCCTACAACCATCAGCATCTACAGCATCTCTTAATGAAACAAGGATAACAGCTACAACAACATTTAACTTCCCTTTGGGATTAATAAAGTGTTGTTTATTTATTTATTTGAATTTGGATCTTAATCTTTGAGATGATTAATTTATATTGGTTCTATTTCCAACAATGTCGTATCTTTCATTGTCTTGCCTTGATGTAGAAGCACAAAAGGAAGCCAGTTCCTTGGTGCTGCCTTCTGGAGAGTCTATGAGGGCGATAGACCATGGATCCTAAGTAAGAAAAAACACGTCAACTTTACACTTCAAAAATGTCTCTAGTAAAAAAAAAAAAATCATTTTGAATTGGGAATTCTTAGAATATCTATAACAAAAAAAACATGATTAGAATACTCACATAATGCTTCACTTCTGTGATGGAACGCAGTAGTTTAGGAGTAGACTCCGTCTGCTTTCTGTTTGGCCTGGGGGGAAGAGGAGGTGGTACACGGCATGGTACTATGGGTGAACTCTGACGTCTTATTCTGGGTGCTGGTACTGGGATTGTGCCCTGGTGGTTGGGAATCTGAAGAAGTCCAGACTCTGCAGGTTTGGGTTCATGAGGTCCTAGGAGACCATTCAAGTTCCTCTGATAAAAATCATTGCTTGGATCATTTTCAACAATGACTTCATAAACTGGCTGAATGTTATCCGTCAGAGGCAACGGCTCATCAATTGAGGATCGTCTCTGGAGAGGTTCTGGCTGACGTTTGAAATCCATTTCACGAACCAGTGGAGGTCAGCTTTTGCTGGAGGTGTTCAATGCTTTCTTCAAGTCTTCACTTCATCGTAAGACAAAATGAAGAACTATATGATGGAATAAGAAAAATAAAGCAACCACAAATCAGAAACTTATTTTTCTTTACAAAATGAGTTTTATGTGTGTGACTTATTGCAGGAAGGACAAGTGAATCCTTTTATGAGTGGAGCTAAACTGAGGTTAGACTAATCATTAACAAGTTTTCAAACCTTAACAGGAAATCTACCAGAGCGCGCCAGTGTCTTGTTTTACTTTAACATGATTTGAGCCTCTGTACGTATAATAAATACAAAATGTGCAAACTGTAAATACATCTGGATTCAGTGAAAGCAAAGATGAAATAACCAAAGAAAATTACCTTAAAAATTTTCTAAATTTTCAGCACAAGCAGTTTCATTTCAGTTTAGATCTAGACCCAAACAATGACTTTTAACCAAAGTAGTGTGGCTGTTGTGTTGAAAACTTACCAGTACAGTTCAACCAGCCAGAGTCTCATCTTGTGTCAGGGTGAAATCTAAAATAAAGCCATGCTGAGCTGTTGAACCTGTCCTGCAGCTGTGCCTTCCTCTGCTTGCTCCTCCTCCTCCTGCTCCTGTCTTCCAGGCAGCTACAACAACTTTCCCTCTGCTGGAGAGATCTCAACATTACATTACAGTGCATATATTTAGTGATCCAAACCAGTTCCAATTACCATTTATCAAACAGTACATTTATACCAATACCATTTCAATCACTATTATATATACAGTATGTGGGTGGGGGTGTACAGTGGGGAAAATAAGTATTTGATTTGATACACCACCAATTTTGCACGTGTTCCCACCTTAAAAAATGGAGAGGTCTGTAATTTTTATCGTAGATATAGTTAAATTGTAAGAGACAGAACCTAAGAGGGGAGGGGGGGGGGGGGGATCCAGAAAAATCACATTGTATGATTTCTTTTTAAATAGTTTGGATATTATTGCATGAAACAAATATTTGATCACCTACCAACCAGCAACAATTCTATCTCTCACCGACCTGTTAGTTTTCTTTAAGAATCTCTCCTATTCAACACTTACCTGTACTAACAACACCTGTTTGAACTTGTTACCTTTGTTAAAGACACCTGTCCACACTCAATGAATCACAGTCCAACCTCAAGAAGAACAAAGAGCTGTCTAATGACAGCAGGGACTAAATTGTAGATCTGCACAAGGCTGGGGTGGGCTACTCGACATCAGGCAAGCATCTTGGTGAGAAGACAACAACTCTTGGTGCAAGTATTAGAAAATGGAAGGAACACAAGATGATGGACAGTCTTCCTTGGTCTGGGGCTCCATGCAAGATCTCACCTTGTGGGGCAAGGATGATTCTGTGAATGGTCAGGAATCAGCCCAGAACTAAACAAGAGGACCTGGTCAATGACCTGAAGAGAGCTGGGATCACAGTCTCGAACCTTTAGTAACACATTATGCTTTCATGGTTTAAGATCCTGCACGGCACACAAGTTCCCCCTGCTCACACCAGAACATGTCCAGGCCTGTTTGAAATTCACCAGTGACCATCTGGATGATCCAGAGGAGGCATGGGAGGAGGTCATGTGGTCAAATTAAACCAAAATAGAGCATTAGGGTATCAATTATACTCGCTGTGTTTGGAGAAAGAAGAAGGATGAGTACAACCCCAAGAACACTGTCTCAGCCATGAATCATGGAGGTGGAAACATCATACTTGGGGCACTTTTCTGCCAAGGGGATAGAACGACTGAACCATAGTGAAGGACGGATGGATGGATGGGGTCATGTATGAGATTTTGGCCAACAAGCTCCTTCCTTCAGTAAGAGTGCTGAAGATGGGTTGTGGTTGAGTCTTCCAGCATGACAACGTCCCCAAACACACAACCAGGGCAACCAAGTAATGGCTCCATAGAAAGTATTTCAGGGTCCTGGAGCGGCCCAGCCAGTCTCCAGACCTGAACCCATCAGAAAATCTATGGAGGTAGCTGCAACTCAATGTTGCCCAGTGACAGTCCCAAAACCTGACAATTTTGGAAAAGATCTGTGTGGTGGAGTGGGCCAACATTGCTGCTGCAGTGTGTGGAAACCTGGTCAAGAATTACAGGAAATGTCTGACTTCTGTAACTGCAAAATAAGTTTTCTGTACCAATTATTTTTTTTATTGTATCAAATACTTATTTCATACAATAAAATACAAATAAATAATTTAAAAATCATACAATGTGATTTAAAAAAATTGTCTTACATTGTTTCTCACAGTTTAAGTGTAGCTACGATAAAAATTAGACTGTTCCATTCTTTTTAGATGGGAAAACTTGCAAAATTGGCAGTGTATCAAATAGTTTAATTTATTTTCTTCTCTCTCTCTCTCTCTCTCTCTCTCTCTCTCTCTCTCTCTCTGTCTCTGTCTCTGTCTCTCTCTCACATTGGGTGGGAGCTGCAGCCGTGTACCTGC
>JARVLU010000002.1:28975926-28986835 GCA_031762415.1 Simpsonichthys santanae | reverse complement strand
CACAAAAAAAAAACAAAAAAAAAAAAAAAAAAAAACATAAAATGCTGCATAAAAAAAGGCAACGTGAGGTGTGATGTCACTGGGGGCGGCGCCGTAAGTCTGAAATGCCGTAAGTTGATGGCGCCATAAGTCGGTGACTACCTGTACATACAAATTTAAATATTTGAACCATTTCGTCTTTTATCCAGAACTTCTTCAGTCTGAGGAGCTGTAATAAACTCAGTCTTATAAATAGTTCTCATAGAGAATCAACCAGTTTGTTGTTGACATCGTTTGAGAGAGGGAAGCATCTTTGCAAACTCGTCCATCATTAAGCAGGAGAGGAGGCCTCCGTGTTCAGCTGTCCCCCTCTTACAATGATGTTATTGAAAGTACGGCAAGCAGCCATCGACTAATTGTTAGGCTGATGGTCCTTCTTGATCATGTGAACAGCTGGTTCTGGCTGTCAGCAACAAATTGGTTGATCCACCACGAGAAGGTGCTATTATTAAGACTGAGTTTGTTGCAGCTCCTTAGACTGAAGAAGTCTTTTGGATTAAAGATGAAACGTTTCAACAAGTTTTCTTATAATTTGAATCCGTCCAGAGGACCTGACTTAACTTTGTTAGATTCTTCTACCTGGATTATTGAACATGCATCAGGACATTTGCAGAGGTTGATTTACAACAACTTACGTGTCAGCCATGCTGTCGGGTAGTGAATACACCGCCCTCTTCCAGCTGTCAGCTGGGAAAAACACTGATGGCTGAGAGACCTGACCGCCACAGCGGGGGTCAGCAGGCAAGCACTGAGGAACCAAGTATTTCCAAGTGACCCCAAAATCAACTGAATACTGAACATGAACCTGCCGGTCTGCAGGACGATCTGGGACGTTGCATCCAACAGCAATCTGGAAAAAGCCAAAATGACTTGTAAATTATAGAGCGCTGTGGGAGCTGGGTGGTCAGTTCTGTGGTCCTGTAATCATGAGGCTGCAGGTTTGAGCCCAGGCGGCTTCAGGCATAAAACAAATTGCCAAGTCTTTTATGTGAGTTTGCTGGTTGAAGTGACCCCTGAAGAAAAGCAGCAGCTGAAACAACTCATAACAAATGTACCCTTCAAGCCAAAATCCATGTAAAGTCTAAAAGGGTCAATAAGCTGTAATTTTATAATTTATTTTTTATAATTGATACATAAGTGAATTAGCATTTAATAATAACCTTGAACTGCATGACCCAGCCTTTGCCTGGAACAATATCCTGCGTGACGGCGTACACCTCTCTCCCATCAGCGTTTCCACACACCATCACGCCATCAGGGGAGCTGCAGAAACGCTGCACCGAGCAATCCTCCGAGAACAACCAGTGATCATTCGCTGTGAGGAAAGAAAGTAAAGTAAACAAGAACGAAGAATCTAAAGTATGTTCTATTTAATAAAAGGCAGTGGCAATGCGACACCTATTGGTGTTTCTTCTTCCTCGCTCAGGGACTCAATCCTTCCTGACGTCTCATCTGCTGGAGATCTCTCATGATTAGGCAACGCCACCCCTCCAAATGTGTCAGAGATCTGCGCCC
Organism: Simpsonichthys santanae; assembly: GCA_031762415.1. NCBI lineage: Eukaryota > Metazoa > Chordata > Actinopteri > Cyprinodontiformes > Rivulidae > Simpsonichthys > Simpsonichthys santanae. The sequence goes on along the minus strand of JARVLU010000002.1, from coordinate 28,985,281 downwards.
GGGTTTCTGAGCCCGCAATGAGAACATTATCAAGAGCCCAGTCGCTGTGGTCTGCACCATCGTGCTGTGGCTGCCACCAGCGCACTCGAACTCCTTCCTGCCGTGCAGCAGGGGGCAGCAACACATTCACAAATCTGCAAAGACACAAAGTGGATTCTGTTCATCCTGTGGTAACTTCTTAGTGCCACCACTGAGTGGATGCAGGAGAATGGTTTACCCAGGTTTGGTGTACAGATCATAGAAGATCTCGGTAAGTAAGTGCCAGTTGATTCCCCCATTCAAGCTGTATTCCAGAAGGACCCCCTGGTTGCGGTTACTTGGTGGGACCATGCAGCCATACATGAAGTAGAACTGGATGAACTCTGCGTTGGTCAGGTTCAGGTCCACTGTGACCAGCTGACGACTGCAAGCCTGCGCACAAACAAAGTCAACTTGAAGGCAAACTAATGAGACTGCATTGAAATGTCCAGGGACAACTCCAGCTATAACTTAAAGGCTCACATATACTTAGTGAAGGTATGTTTAAAGACTGAAACTCAAAGATACATTTTCCAAAACGCTTCCTGTTCTGTGCAATTGTTGAACGTCTCCATCATGTGTTGAGTCAAATAAAATCTAAAGTGTTGGAAATGTTTAGATTTGATTTCAGGAATTGCATTTTTTGTTCATATTTAAATCAGAGAATGAACAAAGAATGAACCAAACTGAGAAAGAATTAGGGAAAACTACCCTGATAAATAAAAAGTGTTGAAGCATAGTACACACGAATTAAACTTTTTTTTTCCTTGAGTCAAATCATTTGTAATAACAGTTCACAGCTTTATAAATTTGTAGTGAAGACAAAAGTATGGGGCAAAGACATGTATTAAAACAATAAAATTGCATGAAGACGAACCCCGCTGAAATGCAGCGCAGCCCCAGAGGCCACAGCGCCACACACGGTGCTCAGCTTCCCTCCTGTCAGGATGTGCCAGTGACTGAGGGAGGGGGCTCGACTAAAGCTGTCCTTCAGCTGGGAGGGCAGAGGAACCACAGGCTCATCGCAGTACTCACCACCCCACTCTGGATCACACCTGGTGAGGAGAACACATTCAAACAAAGAACCACATTCAATGACTTAAAGATGCCACAGGCTGCTTGACATGACTACTAGGTCCTGTAAACAATATGCAAAGTAAAAATAGTATTGTATCTACATTGTTTAGTACTGTCAGCTGACATGTAAGTCAGCTGCAAGAGTTTATTTCTTTATTTTTGTTACTTACACACAGGAGCTCTGTTGGCAGCGCCCATGTCCAGAGCACATATCAGGGCAGCCATCTCCAATGTAGAGGTTATCCAGAGCCCATGTCTGCTGCTTGTCAAACGGGGCCTGCTGGAACCAGCGGAACCTTGTGGCAGGAGATCTAAACGCATGAATCCAAGATAAATCTCACAGTTAAAACATGACAAAGCATTAAACTGAGATATAAACTTATCAGGAAATGTGAATTGTTCCGGTCTATAATAATCAGTTTATGTTACATTTAAACACGTATATCAACTGCAGTTAATATTTTGTAAAAAAAAAAAGAAAAAAAAAGCACAAGACATTGCTGACCTGGCATATGACGGGATGGGCAAAGTGACACGGCCCCACTTGTTGTACGTGTCTGAAACAAGAATCCGCTGCAGAGTGTAAGAAGAGCAGTCGGGGCTGGTTGGCAGGCAGTCTCTGACCACAGGCTGCCAGGTCAAACCCAGATCCAGTGAATACTCCAACTCCACAGCTGCACAGAAACACCGACAGATGCCTTTAAACATCTGTGTTTCATCATTATATCTTACTGTTTAAAGGGGAAACGCCATGAAATATTGACTGATTTGTACACTTCTCACCAAACAATGTTCTGTAGCATCACATTCTTTTACCATGAAAGTGTGAACATAAGTGAAAAGACAATGCATTCACTAGTCGTTCCCATCACTTACAGTAGCAGGAGTTTGTGACAGAGCAGGATGCAGAAAAGTCAAACTGAATAAATGCATCTTGACCCAAACTGATGTCAGTGGTAACAGCGTATCGTGTGTTGGACTTCTCTATGAACGCAAATGCAGGTCCATCAGAGCCACAAACGGGCATCCTGGTCCCGCCCGGGTGGAGGAGCCACGAGCGGCCGTCAATTGAGGAGAAATCGTCTTCCAGTGGTCCCCAGCCACTGGCGCTGCCCCCCACAACCACCTAAGAAACACGATAAAGATTTGACTCAACAAAATGTGTAACTGGGGTGAACAAAGGCCAGTCAGGGGATGGCAGATCATTTGATAATGCACCTGATCTATGACCCAGGGGCTGTAAAAGTGTCCATTTTCTGAAGGTTGCCACCAGCGCAGGCGAGTAGATGGAGTACGGGAACGCAGTGGGATCTCCAGGGCCACCAGACGTGCCTGATTACTGTTGTTACTGAAGAGAAACTCCTGAAGGAGACCCCAGGTGAGACCTCCATCCACTGAGAACTGCAACAGAACAGGCTGGGAACGAGGGTCTGGGGCCGCTTTACCACAGCCGAGACGCAGGAAGAACTGAACGAACCTGCAGAGACGAGCCAACATTTCAACAGTGTCTGCAATACAAACAGGAAGTGAGTTCAAGTATGTGTTTACTGTATTTGGATGGTGTACCTGGCATTGGAAAGGTCCATATCGCTGGTGACCAGCATGCGTAGACCATCTTCACTGAAGAACAAATGGTTCCCACTTGACATGATACCACATTTCCTGGATGGTTTACCTCCACTTACGAGCGTGAAACGCTCAGCATCCACAACTCCACCTTGACACAGTGCACACATACAATCATGTAGCTTCAACATGTCTCATATATACACAATAAAATAACTAACATCTAAATCATACAGTAGAAGCTGCCATAATTTTTGATTTTTGTTATATTTTGTTTAATTTATGTTCATGCTGTTTATTTGTGCCAATTATGGTAAAAGGTAAACGGCCTCTACTTATAGCACCTTTCTTATGGAGATACTCAAAGCTCTTTACACACAATCCGTGTCCTCATTTACCCTTTCATACAGCGCTCTACTAGATCTATACAAATAATAATCAGAGTTTCATCACATTCATACACTGATGGGACACACATCAGATGCAATGAAGGGTTCAGTGTCTTGCCCTGGGACACTTGGGCATGTGACTGCTGGTAGAATCGAACCCCCCGACTCTTGCATTGGAGGACGACTGCTCTAACCACTCAGCCACAGCTGCCCTGTTTTATGAACTAATAGATTCTGTTCCTTGAACACTTGTCTTTTAACACATTACTTCCTGTCTTGTTAGAGAATCATCCCTTTCACTTTTTCTATCCCAGCAGTTTTCTGTCTGAAATCAGCTGATCTGCACTGCACTTTTTTCATTTACTCCCTCGGTGAATACTCAATATTATGTTTTAGCTGTTTTTTGCATTATTTTTTTGGCCATCTTATTTCTGTGTAGAGTGTGGCATGGAGGCTGCACAGCTGCAGAAAAGAAAAGCTTTGCAGAGAGTGGTGAAGGCTGCACAGAAGATGTTGGAGTTAGCCTCCCCACCATCACAGACATCTACAAAAAACATAGCAACAACTGCAATTTGCAGAGCAGTCAAATATGAAATGGGATAAGTCTAAAAATAGGGGAGAAAAAAGCTAATGTGCAATGTGCTGTACTAGCTTAGCATTTAAAATGTAAAAAGAAAAATGTTAAAAACAATAATTTTGCTACAAAAGGCCTTGCAACACCAACTCTACAATGTTCAAAGAGCTTCATTCCCTTTGTACCTTCAAAGTCCTCCTTGAGGAAGTCGGGATTGGGGGTGTCGGGCAAAGAGCAGTCAGGTCCAGAGTATCCAGGGTCACACACACAGTGAGATCCTCCCACACAGGCCCCATGACCATTACACATGTCCTGACACTGCGGGCCGATGTACACGTTATCTAGTGCCCATGTTGGAGGATTGGAACCAGCTGGAAAGAAACCTTGATACCAACGGAACCTTATTGATCTGTGTTCAAGTAAAAAAAAAAGAGTCAATAAAATAAATAGCAATAGAAACATGTTAAGGTATCAAAACAAATGTTTAAGTTGATTTTATTAGTGTAGCAGCAGTACAGAACGTGATCCTTACCCACACAGGCGAAGCTTTCCAAAGTGAATAACCTCCCTCCTCCAGCCCTGCGTGGTACCAGGGAAATAGATGCTGGCAGGGTGAAGCTCTGTGGAGCAAAGCGATGAGGGCTGAGGACCGCCAGCACACAGGGGTACCAAAAGGTGCCATGTGGCACCGAAGTCCCGGGAAAACTCGAGTCGCACCGGGTGAGCAGAGGAGCTTTCAGCTGTGCAGCCCACATTGAGCTTAAGACACAAATATACACAAGAACAATGTGATTAAAGCTTGTCTTTGTGTTGAATAAAATGGTTGCTTCAAAATGTTCTCCGTGTACCTCAAACTGGATGATGGTGTTCTCATTTACGTCAACGTCCCTGGTGGTGATGGAGTGCTCCCCAAGCTCACTGGAGACAAACACCATCGCTGACTCATCCTCCTCTCTGCATCAGTCACACGCGCACACACACACACATTATAAATATCTGATTTTAGATTTGATCCTCAGTAAGTTTGTGGATCGAGACAGAAGCACATCACATCAGTGTAACAGTTTTTTGCAGGTAGGGTTTTTCTTACAAGCCAGTCTTCTGGTAGGGGCAGTAGAGTCCAATGTTTCCACCAGGATAGAACAGCCAGTTTGGCTCATTGGGACCTTCCTCAAATGTGTCAATCACCACGGGTGGTTTGTGTAAAGAGCTACCATCGATGATGAGATCGTCTATCACCCACACCTCCTCTTTTTTACCTAGAGCACCAAATATTGTTGAGATATTTACATACAAAAAATGAGTCAGGTATAAAGTGGCTGAGACTGCAGGACAACACACATGCAAGAACATATTTGAGAAAAAGAAACCTTTTTTCAAATGTTCTCCTAAAGTGTCCACTCACCGCTGTTGTAAGGCTGCCAGAGTCTGAAACGGGTGGCGTTGGTCTGAGCGCTGGCAGGCAGCGGCAGGTGAAGGAACAGGGTGTCTGTGGAAGTCGGGAAGTAAAACTCATCCAACAGTAGCCAGCTGATCCCTCCATTCACAGAGTACTGCAGCAGCACTGAGTGGGAGCGCTCTGGGACACCTGGAAACAGGGCGAACTGTTACACCCGACCATGAGGAGAAGGATGCAACACACACACACACACACCTAAACCAAAGACGACTAACGTCAAGTACCTTTAGTGATGAATTTAAAAAAGAACTGGATGTAGAGCGTGTTTGTGCAGTCCAGGTCCCTTGACACAATCATACGCAGACCATCCTGCAAATACAAAGAATGAATCAGTCCTTGTGATTTAGCTGTGTCACTTCCATTTTCAATGGTCTCTGCTTGAGTTTAGGACCCCCACCCCTTTGAAAATAAGAGCAGCGCCGAATTTGAGAGGTTCTCCACTCAGAGTTCCCCTCTCTGCTCCATACACCTCTGGCCAGGTCTCCTGCTGTAAGTTCTCATTAAAGTCTTCTCTCAGTACTGATGGCAGGGGGGCCAGAGGTACACAGTGTGCCCCTCCATAACCCTTATCACAGCTGGGGAAGAACAAAAGTAAATGCACAGGTGAAAAACAATTACTTGAACCTAAAGGAATTTGGAAAAAAATGAACCAAGGCTTAAATTGAACAGTTTTTTTTTTTTTTTTACATACACACAGTGTCCATTGTCACACAGGCCATGTCCAGAGCACATCCATGGGCAACCAGGAGCAAGTAACACATTATCCAGAGCCCAACCTTCAGCCCCAGGGGTGAAGTGGGTCTGAATCCAACGGAACCGAGTTCTTGGAGAACTAAAGGGTTCAACATCACATCATTAAGAACAGTACCATTTAAAATGTATACATTTGTAGATTAATCTATTTTTTTTAAAGGACAAGAGCACAAACTTAGCAGCACTGGGCAGGTAGACAGTGATCCTCCTCCAGTGTTTGTACTGAGTCGATGTGTAGATGGAGCTCTGGGTGTAACCGGCACAGCCGATGGCTGGGGGCACGCACTCCGGGGTGATGAGAGACCAGTGACGGCCACAGTCTGTAGAGAACTCCAGCCGCACCCCGTGGGAGAAGGAAGTGGACTTACTGCAGCCCATACTCAGCTCGAACTGCAGGAATGATGAACCTGTCACCTCAAAGTCCCAGCTTTCTGCATACCTTGGCTTCTCTGCAAACACAGTCACAGACAAGGTTTTCACATTCACTACAACCTGACAAAGCAGAACGAGCACGTTATTGAGTCAATCAAAACCAAGAATAAAACGACTGGATGTACAGCTAAACCCAGCAATCGTCTACTGTACTTCATAATGCTTTCTCAAACACATGCCCTTCAAAGTAAAAGATCCTGCTGAGTTCTGTGTCTAACGATCCCGTTTCAGTGTGAACCAATGAGTCTGCCCTTCATGTTAACACACAGGAGTCCTCTTGTTTACAGATGTGCTGCCAAATTGTTCATGCTGTGCACACTTAAAGAATGGCCCCTTTGTGATGTACTATTAGCACAAAGTTAATCCACTCACAGCTTGATGGGAGCATAAATAAAAGGCAGGATGTTCACTCAGATTTGCTCTCATTAATAATGCAAGACTCATGGCAGCATAGTAAATTGGAGATTCAGTTACAGCTTGTGGTTAACGCTGTGGGGCTGTGATGTTTCTGTACAGCCACTTGTGTGGTTTGTGTGAACACTTGACTGAATATAAAGTATTTTCATGATATATTGCATGTGCTTGAGCCTATATGTATGCATTCAAAAGCAGTATATTCACATTACTTCAGAGATTCATGATTTGTATGGTAAAAATGCAAACTGTGGAGAAATTTTACATTTTGATTTTTACACCCGCTTCGAATGTTATCAACCATTCTATGGCCGTTATTACTTATTGTCAGCCCCATAAGTATCGGTCGATATGCCCCTCCTCTACCTCCTACTACGTTCAAACTTACGTTGTTAGCTTAGCGCTACATAGCTTCGCATGGTTACATTTAGAGTAAAGCGTCTCCTGTTACGTTTCGGTCTTGGTTAGGTTTAGGCACAAGGGCAAGGTGGTTACGTTTAGGTTTGGCCGTCTCGGTCAGGTGTAAGGTTACGTTTAGGAAACGGGTTACGTAAGCGCCCCCCAAAAAAAAAACACACTTCCTGGTTTGCACACGTCACACTCTGCCTGTTAACAGCGAAAATCAAATAACGTAACTTTGCACCTGTTAGGAGGTACAGGAGGGACAGTCTGACCAATAGGAATGTGTTGATGATAACAACTAATAACGTCCATTTAATGGACTGACAACATCCGAAGCTGCTGACAGACTGGACCTGAAAACTCCCAAAACAAACTAGAGCTGTTGGTGATTGAGAACAAATGCATTTTATTGGTACACAAATGGGTCTTCTGCATCCCTGCTGTTTTCCAGGTGCAGCGACGGCCTATGGTATAGGCTTCACTGAAGTGAGGTGGGAGCAGTGGGGGGAGCTGGCCTTGGGTGGTTTTTCTGGACTTGGTGCAGCTGCCTTGTTTCTCATGACTTTCACCGGCAACATCTGGGTCTGCTACGGCAGTTACGTCATGTTCAAGTGCTTGTACATGCTGCTGATAACAATCGCTATGTAAGGGTTTTACTCTTTTTGGGGGTTATCTCCTGCCTCCAAAACGCAAAGATGAATGCTCATGTTTATGTGTGCCTATAACCACTGGACGTATTTTGATCAAACTTTCAGAACGTAATCAGTGGATGTACAGTACATCTACAACTGGTTTAACTTTTACTCTACACTATTCAAGATGGCTGATGGTTACTTAACATTAGCAAACCAAAAAAAAAAAAAAAAAAAATGTCTATTTAGTCCATTTTTACAGATAAAAGCTCAAATTGTATGCTATACAGCTCTGATCCAAAAACTGTACTCCTATAGGTATCAGATTGCTGCAGACCTGTCAATGGAACGCTACGCTCTGGTTTTTGGGGTAAACAACTTTGGAGCGCTGGCTCTTCAGACAATTATCACGTCTGTTGTTGTCGACAGCAGCGGGCTGGGCCTCCCCATCATTCCTCAGGTGAGAAATCTGTCTATAAAATATGTGACATCTGTGTAATTTATGATTGTTAACTTTGTGCGCTCTTCTGCAGTTCATCACATACTCCAGCTACTTCTCAATCATCTCAGTGGTTTTTTCACTTCGGGGACTATTTAACTGCTGGAGAAGGCAGAGAAACAAAAAAGAAGAAACTTTTGCAGATAAAGGGGAATCTGTGACAATCACAGAGCACAAACTCTGACGCTGGAATAAACGTTTGGTATGGTCGCTTCATTTTGCAGCCCCATGTCCATTTAAGTGGGGAAAACACCTGTTTCAGAATCTGACAATCTTTCTTACTAAATCATTCTTCACCAACCTGAACTGCCAGCTATCAGCATTTATTTGGAATAAAAAGCATCCACGGATATCCAAGAGGGTCTTACATCTGCCCCACAGGCTCGGAGGCATGTAACTTCATAATTTCATGCAGTATTACTGGGCAGCTAATATCAAAACTCTAGTATTCTGGATGGGTAAGGAAACCCCTTCACCTAGTTGGGTAGTCTTGGAAAGGGCCTCGATTAGATCCAGCTCCCCCTCATCTGCCTTCAAACAGTCAATATCAACCTACACTTCAAACCCAAATGTGATCTGGACGGTTAAGATTTGGAATTGGTCAAGAGGGCATTTAACTCTGCAGAGTTACTGTTTCTGGAACCTGTGTCAAATCATGCGATTACGCCCTCAGTAAATGAAACAGCTTTTGACACCTGGGTCTTGAGGGGAGTGCATTCACTATGTGATCTCCATGTTAATGATAAATTTGCCTCTTTTGAGCAGCTGGTACAGAAGTTTAATATCCACAAGTCACAGTTTTTCAGATATTTGCAGCTGAGACATCATGTGAGGTCGAACTCTATTTTTCCTTGTACCCCTCTAAACATTTTGTGGTTAAGATTTTGGAATATAGGTCTGATACTAATGGAGCCCTCAGCAAGACTGATACACTGCTCAGTTCATACCATGAGATAAGTGTGGACTCCATTAAACTGAAATGGGAAACAGACTTGGAGGAATCCATATCAAACTATGTCAAAAAAAAGGTTCAATACAGAAACAACTGGACTTTATTTGTAGCATGAAAACGTTTCGATCCTCATCCGATGAGCTTTTTTCAATTCAATTCAAATATTGAAAAAGCTCCTCGGATGAGGA
>JARVLU010000002.1:28945393-28957086 GCA_031762415.1 Simpsonichthys santanae | reverse complement strand
ACTTACCCAAGTTTTATCATTTTATCATTATACTCACGCACAGTTCTCTCCAAGTTCTCAGCAACAGCTCATTCCACTTCCTGCCCTCTAATAATAAACTGACTCTGACTGACTCTGATATTATATATATTTTTTTTGAATGAATGCATCAGCTTTTATAAAATTTAAAAGCTACATAACAAAGAAATCAGACATTCAGTGACCTAACTTCATGTGATTCAACAATAAAATTACACAACTGTTAAATTGGAAGCAGTTTCATCACAAGCCAAGCCTTAAAGAACTGCAGTGGCAAAACAATCTTAATAAGTCCAAACTTAACACCAAATATAACCATATAGTTGCACAGTGGTTTCAGTAAAATAGTACTTTGTAGATATACACCTAAAAAGTTAATGGATATTAGTTACAAGTATATTCTTTGTGATTTACATAGCCAAATTTTATAGCAGATGGCAGACATCTTCTCCGGCACCCAATCACTTCTCGTTTTCTTGGAGTGACCAGTGTTACCAGATAGAGTTGAGGTTTTCCAGCCCAAAAATCTGTTAAAAACCACCACATAACACAAAAATTGGCCCAATCAATATACAATATTGTTACATTATACAGTATGTACTGTTTGAACATGAACACACATCAGTACAAGCCAAGGCAATTTAACAACATGTGGCAAAATGCATCAATCCAACAAAAATCTTCCCAAAGTTCCCAGCAAAATCCGAATAAAAACTGCCCAATTGGCAGTAAACCACCCAATCCGGACACACTAGGAGTGATAAGTGTGAGTGAAAGGGGGTGGGCATGACAGTGGTAACTGTTACGTGCCAGGCACATTGGCCTTAATGTTTTGTTCTTGTAGATAGGATTTGAGTTAATCAGCCTTTAATTGTTTTGGGCTGTGGCCTTTTCCACCTGCCCATTATTAAAGCTGGTTTCAGGGAGCTCTCTCTCTCAAGAAAAAAGGCTCAGGGACACGGAAGTGAAACTGTTGGGCGCAGAATTTAAAACTTTTTGGATGGATTATCGGTATTTGACATATTTTTTTAAACTTTGGAACTGGCGGAAACTGGCATAAACTGGTATGTGAATGGTTCGGATGGAAATACAGGTAGGATATGAGACATACATGGATTTTGAGTGGTGGACACCGGTAAGTAGAGGGAGAGGACGAGGAAGAAATAAAATGGAGGAAGGGACGAAGGACAGCCAGGTTAATAAAAGAGAGTTGGAGTGGAGCAGCTCGGATGAAGAAAGGGTAGTAAGAAGAAAAGTAGTGAGAGATGAATTTAAAATAATATTAAAACTAAAAAATGAGGAAGAGCAGGGTAACACAAGCCCCATTCTGATATCAAAAGAAATAAAGAAGACGATAGAGGATGTAGAAATGGGGAAGTTGTTAAGAGATGGAAACATTAGTGACTTGTAAAACTGTAGAACAAAAAAATAAGGCTTTACATGTTAAGAACATCTGTAAAAGAATGGTCATAAAAAGAAAGATAAGGAGAGAAAAAAACGGTTTGCGGAGTGGTCTATGGTATCCCAGTGGAAGATTTAGATAAAATTAAAAGAAATATTGTTGGTGCACAGATACAAACATTAAAAGACTATCAAGAACTGTTAATGGAGAAAGAGTAGGAAGCTTATCAATAATGATTGAGTTTCATGAGAAAGTCTTACCAGCAAATGTCAAAATAGGATATTTGAGTTTTCAGGTTAGGCCTTACATCCCACCACCACTTCGCTGCTACAGGTGCCAGAGATTTGGACACATTGCAGCAGCGTGCAAATGAAAACAGAGACGTCCAAAGTGTGGAGACGATCACAGAATAGAAGAATGTAAAGAAGAAAAGGAGAAGTGTTGCAACTGTGGAGGCCAACATAGAGTTACATATGGGGGGTGTGAAGTGAGGAAAACAGCAAAAGAAGTCCAACAGGTTAAAATAACTAAAAATACCACATATGCAGACGCAGTCAAAAGTGTAAAAGAACAAAATACAAGAGAGACAGAGCAAATAGAGAGACAAAACCTACAACAAAGTACCAGCAAACCACAAACAGACAAAAACATCACAATGCCAGTCGAAAATTTAATATTATTCATACGTCATCAACTGCACTGACCAGGCCAAACACAAAACAGAGAAAATAAAAATAATAGCGAGAGGAGCTGAAAAGTTTTTGGGGTTCAAAGGGGGATCTTGGGAAAAAAATAACAAAAAGCTGGAAACAGATGGGAGACCAGGAAAACCGGTTGATAATATATGATGATATTACAATGGAATGCTAGAAGTTTAATTGCTAATGGACAAGAACTTAAAGGTTATATTGACACACTTGAAGTGAAACCAGATGCTATTTGTGTGCAGGAGACATGGTTGAAACCAACATTAGGATTAATTATTAAAGGATATGAAAGTTTAAGAAGCTTGTGATCGGAAGATCGCCGGTTCAAGCCCCGGTACAGACAACCTCAAGAATGTGGGTGGGATAAGTGAAGCAGTCACACCTGTCTTCATCCTCATCTGCCCCACTCTGGGCCCTTGAGCAAGGCCCTTAACCCACACCATCTGCTCCCCCGGGAACCCTAGACAGCAGCTCTCTGCTCCGCACAGAGGGCTGTGTAGCTCGGTGGTCTGTGGTTGTGTCAGGAAGGGCATCCGGCGTAAAAACAATTGCCAAGTCTTTGTGCGACTAGTTTGCTGTGGCGACCCCTGACGAAGGGAGAAGCCGAAAGAAGAAGAAGAAAAAAAAAAAAAAACTGTGTTGTACAAAGTACCTCAAAGTGATACTTCAGTGAAAGTACAAGTATCTTACCATAAATTACTTTGGTAAAAGTTAAAGTCTCCTTTAAAATTATTACTTGAGTAAAAGTCTTAAATATCTCACATTAATGTACTTATGTATCAAAATTAAAATTCTCATATAAAATGTACTTAAAGTAAGAGTATTAAGTAAAAGTGAATGGTTAGAATTTCCAAAACATTTATTGGGTGCAATATCCAATGGAAAAAACTTGGAAAGTTTGAACTGAACAATGAAAGATTGCTCTTTAAAAAGTCTGATTCTAATGAAGTATATTGTCTTGAACTTTTTTGAATTTACCATGACCTGGATGACTGAGAACCTTCACCAGCTATTAATGACACAATCGGCTTGCCACCTCAGTTCTGCTCGCTGCTTTCATTCAACTTTAGGTTAGTCCCATTGAGCCATGAGGATTCATTTACAAGATAGCTTGGTTGCTTGGAGCAACCGTCAAACCAGCTTCATTTTGCTACACCGCCCTGGCAAAATGCAGCTAATTTGACCATTAAAGTGCATTTATTAAATAAAAGTTCAACTGAGACACAACTTTGCTATAATTTCAAGCAAACAAATAATTGTTTTAGGTGCTTTTCTTGTTAAATTTTGAAGAAACACGCAGCGTTCCTCCTTTATTTTCCTGTCTGTCTGCACACTGCCAGAGCAACGAGGCAGCGGATACTTTTGAAATGCAGCTGATTTGACCAACAAAGTGCTTTTATGAAGTAAAAGTTAGACTGAGAGACAACTTTACTATAATTTCAAGAAAACAAATAATTGTTTTGAAGTGTTAATCTTGTTAAATTCTTATTAAAGTCCTCCTGTGCACTCTCCCACAGCTGCCATTTGGCAGCCAATCGATTTTTGACACACCGGCCCACATATCCGAGTTGTCAGTGGTGACGCATAACAAAAAAAACGTGTCAGCGGTGATGCATAATACATGCAACATATTAAAGTATTTTTCCACTTTATTAGACATAGTTGAACTGATGCGACTTACAGGGCGAAGCGACGATTACGGCAGAAAATACGCTATGTTAATGTGTAATGTTTGTGTGAGCGTTTACTGGTTTACTCAGCCACCTTGATCGTTGCTCCAGGGAAGAAGAGCCAGTTAGCGGTGTCTGGAGGGTCCAAGTTGTCCTCCATCAGTGGGGCTTTGTGAGCAGAGTTGACCAGCAGCACATTGTCCAAACCCCAGCAGGACTCATAGCCTTCAGGTCCACGGGGGGACTCCTGAGACCAGCGAAGTCGAACTGCATCACCTTTGGATGAATGTGAAAGAGGCAGCAGGTGGACAACTGTGCTGCTGTTGGTAGGAGCTCTGAAACAACATTACATATCCAATGATCAGTGAAAATAAACAAGTAAAATAACTCCTTGTGAACATCAGTTTTTTTTTTTTTTTTTTAACAAATAAGCTCTTCCACTTAGAAGACTGTGTCAATACATCATGTTTTATTTGACTACTGATAAAACCCAGAGACCAGGAGCGAGGGAATAAAAACAGGTGGAGCATCAAGACACAAACAGGAGAGAGATGACAAATTAAGAGGGGGAGGTGTGAAGAGGAAAAAGGGAGGGCGGGTGTTTGCAACAGATGGAAGGACTGTGGGATGGATGAGGAGAAAGTAAGGAGAGAAAGAGTAAGAGAGAGAGAGACCTGATCTTTTCCAGTGTGATCCAGTCATCTGAGGTGTTGGCGTTGCCACCCAGGCTGTACGACACCGTGATGCTGGGGTCTGAGTAACTGAACCGGCAGGAGCCCGAGCCTGGCGAGCACGGAAACACAAGGGGTAGACACATTTGATCAATAGTGTCCTCTGTAGAGAGAACAGCTACACAATGAACCAACTTACAACTGATTTTATCACAGAACAACAATCCTCTGTATTTTTATTTTTTTTTTAGTTGGGCTGATTTCTCCAGCTCTCACTATCCAAGATGATTAAATTGTAAATGATGTCATGATGGAGCTAATGGTGAAGAGACAGACTGAAGCCTAAACAACAGCTCTGCCCACACACCAGTATTGTGCACTATGAAGATTGTGAGATTAGAATTATTTTTAAACATAGTCTTATATTGTGAGGGTGGATGGGGACAAAGGCTGCTAATGGAGGCAGACCATGCTCCTCCCAACATTTACACCTCTTCTTCCCAAACCATGTGACCGTGGAGTCCATCCTCACTGAATGCAGCATGCATTAACCTGATGCTACATAATGGCACAACTCTATATTGAACTTTTTTATACAACATATTACCTGAACTCATAATTATGACCTTCAAACATCAGGCACAGCATTATGTATTTTTATTTTCTTTGTGCCTCAATCCCCTGAGGACTGTTGGACGGATGCAATGGACATGAAAAACAACATCTCTAAAACCACAGCTTTCAATACTGTGACAGGCGAAGGGGGAAAAAAAAAATCTAAAAATATTGTTTGTACGAGCAACTTTACTCACAGATAACTAACAGGAACTTTATCCTGTTTGATGCAGAGTTACATCTAACAAAGATTTATAAAAGTTTTACATGTAAATGTGCACAACAAAGTTTGTCTGCATATACAGTACTGTAGTGCATAGTTGCAGGTCCAGTACTTAATACTCACCCAGGGCAAACTGTAGGACTGAGGCTGTGCTGGTGTTGAGAGGTACTGTAGACTGAGGAGGCAACACAACATCTTTAATGTCTCATTACATATGTACTGTATATCATTTAATGTGCTGAAAGACATAAAAAGGGTGATTAGTTGCTACCTTGACAAAGCTACAATTCAAAACAGTCTGTAAAATTTAGATTCAAACTGACAGGTTTTCAAAATTAATAAACTAAAGACTATGATCAAATCAAATCAGAACTAATTGTTGGAGCCAATGATGAGGATTACAGGTGCCTACCATAAACTACCGTATGCATCAGTACCCGTTTGCTGAAGCTGCTGTGTTTAGACCAGTGTTCGAGCAGAGTTGAGCAAAGTTCAGATGTTCTGAAGCAGGTTGAGAAATTTAAATCATTCGGCTCAGCTAACAAAAAAGTTCAGTCTCTTGCATCTCTGCAAAGGCTCCTAAAGAGCTGCTATGCCCATTACTAGAAAAGGGTTTTGTGGAAAAGTTGTAAACAATATCTTATCTGTTGTAGATAATTATTCTGCCAAACCCAGTTTGGAGAAATAATGATTCTGACCAGATTAACAAGCTAACAATCAAAGCCAAGCCCAAAGTGATTTTTTGTTGTTGCTACAACTCAAATCTCAAAGGTTTCATAGAGATTAATGCAAACTGTATTTTATAGACTTTAAATGGACACCAGGTTTGGGTTTTGAGGATATTTAAACAGATTTCTGTGGTGATTGTTCAGTATCTTTCCACAGAACCTCACTTCAAAAGATCAGAGCTTCCCTTTAAAATGTTAAACTGCTGAAACGGGTGAATTTTTATGTTCACGCTAATGCATTTTAATCAACATGAAGTTGACATAATGTACATGCTTCGTAGGGAAAATATCAAAATATGTTATTGAACTGAGTGATGAGAGATGGTGAGTTAAATAAATGTCTTACGCTGAAATTTTACACATTTTAACGTGAGTACTGCAGTGAAGAAAACTACAATACCACAACATTTATTTGGGGTTAAATTTGTTTTAAACATTTTTTTCTCTTCATATCAAAACAATGGTTTATTGAGTGGAATGATGAAAGATGAGTTGTCTTTTTAAAGGAGTATTTGAGACAGTCTTTGTTTCAATGTGTTTCTCAGTGTGTATTTTTGTGTCTTGTTGATGGGTTTTGACAGAAGAGCTGCCAGGCAGCAGCATAAAACATCTGGAACGGCAACAAACAAAAGCAACTGCTTATCACAGAAGGAAGCAGAATCACAAGGCAATAAACTCTTCTCTGCTGTGTGCTGGCTCTAATCTGCGACAGAGGAACAAACACTTTGAAATCCACTTTGTACATAAAGAGGACACAAACAGAGTGGATAAAAAAAATTAACAGCAGTGTGTGATGAATATTGTTTCGAAATTTAATTTCTTACAAAACCAGATCAAACACATTTTGTTACCATTATCAAACGTCTCATGAAGTGAGGAGCTGCAGCAGTGAGATACTTAAAACATAATCAGTGTGTTGTAATTCACTGTGGATGTGGTTCTGGTTTGGATTTATGGTCAATGGGGCATGAAATATACAGTGGTTGGAGTGTGGTCAAACGTGGCAGTTACCAGCTCTCGCTCTCCAAAGTGCTCACAGAAAGTGACTGCTCTGCCGTGCATCAGGACACCACACTGCTCTCCGACGTTGCAGTTACTGCACTCTGACCTGCCAACAGTTAAAAGAGAGAGTTTAGTGCATAATATACATAAAGAAAAAGTGCTGCACCCTAAAAGGTAGATGTTTGTATCTGGTTGTGCAAACTGGTCAGGATCTTGTCAATACATTGAATATCAGGTCCACCATGGTGCAAGTCCCAGTAGCTTTGTGGTCCAGCAGACACAGGAAACAAGTTGTCTAAGATCACATGAGAAGCTGTAACTTTTTCCACCCACCATATGTTAGGATCCAACTCTCCTTGCTTGTTGGAGTCAAAATCATCTCGTAGCACAGCATGTTTCCCATGGAGCTCCACTGCAAACACACAGTCCCCAAAATGCCCACAGTTAAACACAGTGCACCTGATTACTGCTCTTTTATTAATTTCTTGGTGAAGATAATAAAAATAAAAAATTAAGGTAATATAAACATGCAATAAAATACTCACCCAGATTAGGTGTCAGTGGGGACTCAGTTGGAGCTGAAACACACAGAAGTTACAATAAATGGTAAGAGTGAGGTCTGTCACTTCTGGGCTTAACTAGCACAGTTACTATTTCTCAACAGGTAAAAGTAAGAAAAGTGCAAACCAAACCCATAAATCTACATCTGCATTTACAAAATGAACAGAGCGAAACAGTCAGTTCAGTCAGTTTGAAGTTCTGAACAGTACATTGTTTTGTTTTAAGGAGTAAAAAGTACACACATTTGAGTAAAATCAACTTTCTCTTGGTCCCAGCTGGCCATGGCTGCAGCCTCCCAGCTACTGATGTTGTCCTTTTTAATGAAAGTCTTCGTTTGTATGATTAATGGTTCGTTGGCAAATAACTGCCATCCTGCCCAGTGTCCGCCGCCAAGCAAACATATTCAACTGTCAATCGCTTCAAGAGCCTCGACAGATGCAGAAGGTGAACGAGGTGCTGGCAGAAGTGTTAGAAATGAATGAGTTAAATATTTCTAACCCAGTTAATGACAGCATTTGGTGGAGCCTTCACGTGTCAGCAAAACATAAAACGTTGCAATTAGAGTGACTCTTTGTACTGAAAGAGACGAACAAGAAACTAAATAAACTGTCAAGGGTTTGGATTAGGATCCAAAAGTGCAGACTCAAGTACAGAGGACTGTATTAAGACGGTCTTTATTAAAAAAGTAAAATAAAATAAAAAAACAACCGTAATGGCAGCCAACAAAATACAAAAATGACAAACATGAGGTGCTTGACTTGACGACACAAACACAGGAAAACTAGGAGTCAACAAACAGTATGATGGACTGATGAGAAGGCAGGAGCCTGTAGGCTGTGGACTGGGAGGAGTGATTTACAAGTGGAAACAGCTGGGACATGGGAAGCAGTGACAGTGGTTAGCTGAAGGCAAGAATGGCTGAGGGAAAATGGCTAAGGGTAAAAGTGAACAAACCAAACCAACAAGCAACAACTATTAAAAAAAAATCGTGACAACAGGTTTTGAATAAAGTGATGGATGACGTTAGACCGGATTTGTGCAAAAATGCCTTAGATAATGAAATGAAGAACTTTCAACATCTGACTGGTGTGTGGAAACAATATTTTGTTGGAATAAACATTTTCTGACTGCAAACTTCAATACAGTTGATTAACTGATTATCATTAAGGGTGAAATCTTCTTAAAAAGCCAGCTTTGGAGGTTTGTTATTCTGGATCCTTCGGGTGTAAACACAATGCTACAGAGGAAAGAAATCAGAAAGGATAAGAGAAAATATCCAGATGCATGCTCAGTAATCCAAGTAGAAAAACCTAACAATGTCAGGTCCTCTGGACGGATTCTTCTTGAAACGCATTTCGTCCATCATGTGAACAGCTAGTTCTGGATATCATCATCAAACTGGTTGATCCACTATGCGAAGGTGCTGTTTATAAGACAGAGTTCCTGCAGCTCCTTGGACTGATGAAGTCCTTGGGATAAAAGATTAAACATTTCAACAAGAACAATCCATCCAGAAGCCCTGACTTAACTTTGTTAGATAAAATAAACATGATCAGGGATGTCATCATTCTACCATGAAAATTACATTTCACCAGAATCACTTGGCAGTACAGTATGTGCTGTGAATGACTCTTAGCTACAACCATACCAAAGTCAATGTTATCAATGTTAGCAGATTTGAATTATTATCAATGCTGTGCTTTTAAATTTTAGCTAGCTGAAGCAGATACTTTGAATCATGTTGGTGAGTCAATGATTACTTTAAGATTCTGAAATTTGACTCTATAGGCTAACCCTGACCCTGACCTTAACCCTGACACATCCTCAATTCACACCTTAGTCCTAAACCTAACAGCTGATCCAAAAATGGCATTTGATCATACGAGGACCGGCTTTGGTCTCCCTAAGTATCAGTGGGTCCTCACAATTTGGTGTTGGAAAAATGGTCCCAACTAGTAACAACCAATAAATACACACACAGGCACACACACATGCCTTTTGTTGGCATGTGATTAAAAATCCATTTTAAATGATCATCTTTTAAGGCTTCAGTTGGTGTGTTAAGTGTTAGAGATCCTGACAGCAGTACACTTTGAAAAACTTAAAGTATGGCTTATTCAGGAGGAGAGCCAGGAAAAAAAAGCCTCTTCCCTTTAAAAAAGGACGTAGCAGCATGACTGAGGTTTGAAAAATAGCTTATTAACAAACCACTAAACTTATGGAACAATTCTTTGGACAGACAAAACCAAAGTGGAGAAACCATAAATGCGCATAATCATGATTGATGAAAACCAAATGCAGCATGTATCAGCACAATCACCTCATACTGAAGTGTTAGAGGGTTGATGATTTAGAATCATTTAGTAGCCAAAAAATCTGGACACTTTGCAGCCATTTTAGTCAAGAGCTCCTCTGTATACCAAAATATTCTTGAGTCAGATGTGAAGCTAACAATGGGCCCAGATGAGGTTATGAAACATGCCAATTTTCTCAACAACATAAACAAATTTATAACAGACTGGCGGGAAAAGAAACAAATAAAAGTGCTACAATGGTCTGATCAGAAAATTGTGTACAAATGAGTGCATTTAAATCTAAATAAACCAAAACACAAGAGAGAGCTTGTGTTTGAAGAGGAGCTGTTGAGAGGATCCTACAGGATGAGTATGGAACTAACAAACAATAAATAAAAGAGCAATTTATGAGGGACCTAAGGTGTCATGAATGGAATGCATGAGTAGTAAAAACTAACTCCAATGCAACTCTGAAACATAAGAAATTAAAATAAACATTACTACTAAACAAATCCACAAACCAACACAAAGATCATTATGTAATACATCACATTTACTTGAGTTTACGCTCGCAATATTTATGACTACATGATTAAATATTTTTATTATTTTATATGCCAGATAATTAATTGGCACTGAACTTAGAAAACATTACTTTTCTAAATACAGTATATGATCTTCTTTACCTTCCTTTAGTGCCTTGGCTGTTTCAGAGCAGCTTTACTTTGACTCAAAGTGAAGAATAATCTGCAACTATAGTCTCTATTCAAGCTCTGTATGCCCATCTGATAAAACACATTAAGATAACATGGCAAGGACTCAGTCCAACGTTTCATTCTCAGTTATTTAAAATCCTTTTTAAACATTTAAGAAAATCCCCTTATAATGGAAAAAAAACCCTGGATCCAGGAAAGAGGGATTATAAAATGAACCTTCCCTTTTCATAATGATCCTGCAGGTTTCTAATTTGAGCTCTGGTCTTACTTCCATTAGCCGCCCGAGTTCCTCGTCACTGGATCTTTCCTTTAAGGATGGATTTATAAATCCTGCAGTGGTGGTAAAGTTTCATGCTGATTGTAGAAGTTGAAGTTTTAGTGGCCTGTGTCTTGACGTTCAGCTCCATGGTTGGAACGCCGCTCAGCAATAAAACGAGAACAATCAAAGAACACTATCTCCATGTTCCGTTCTTTCCCTCTAATCCAGCAGCATGTGTTGATTCAGAACACATTTTGGGCATCTATAAATCCCATCATGTGTAATTCTCCATTGATTCCTGTTCAAAACAAACACTTGTTTTAGGTGTAATTAACAAATATTCCAAACTCAAACACTTGGTTGGTTAATTCTCTATAGTCTTCCATGCTTCAGTCTTAAACAAGCCTTTCTAAATCTTTCTAGATGGCCCATTTGGCTGGAGAAAGGCCCGGAAGGGGGTGGATAATCCCTTCAAGTTTCCAAAAAGGCCTCATTTACAGTTTCTTTCTCTTTGCTTCACCACACAACCCTTGTGTCATTCCTTCTCCCACTGCCTCACCCTCTACCCTCTAAGCATGGAGAGCAGACGGTGGTGCTCATTTCTCTAGGATTAATCCTCTCATTTTCTTAAACACTTCAATAACCGCCTCCTGTATTAGCGGCTCATCTCTACTTGTAATGCCTATCTTCCTGGCTGGGGCTTAAATGCACAAATAGACATGGGACACATGTTAATACTGAGAATTTCGCCTTCCATTGCTGACCAACTCCTTCATGAACACACATGTGCAAAAAGAAAAACAGAGTATAAAACAGGACAAATATAC
>JARVLU010000002.1:28846243-28856636 GCA_031762415.1 Simpsonichthys santanae | reverse complement strand
GTGATGGACTTGCGACCTGTCCAGGGTGTACCCCGCCCCTCGCACTGTGATTGCTGGACATGGGCACCAGCGACCCCAGTGACCCTAAATGGAAGAAGCGGGTAAAGAAAATGGATGGATGGATGGATGGATGGTCCTAATATGGTTGGAACACCCTTTTAGGGTTAGGGGTTATGTTTAGGGATAAGGTTTAAATTGAGTTTAGGGTCAGGGTCAGGCTACAGAAATGAATGCAGTTTCCTTTCATTCTCGTCACAGTCAAATCTCCAGAATAGTATTTTTGTTTATTTCTGAAACATAGCTAAATATGACAATGACAAAATTGTTCTGAAAAACGGTCTCTGTTTTTTCTGTCTGCTAAATTGGACTAAATTCTATTACAGTGTCCAATTAGTTCCCTAAAATGTACAACTGGTTCAAAACACTGCTGCTAGAGTTTTGACTGGTTCTGCAAGATGATCATATCTTTGCCTTGTTAGCCTTCTTACACAGCCTTCCTGTGAATTGCATTCAAATGCACACTTATCACAAATAAAGCCCCTGGTGGCAAAGCTCCTTTCTACAATAAGTATCTAATTATTCCTTATCACAAGTTTTTAGATGTTTACACTCCCAGACCAAAGGTTTACTTGTTGTTCCCAGGAATTACAATTGAGAGGCAAAGCATGTTTGTACAGCATCTATAATCTCAATTCTTTAAACTTTATAAAGACCAAAAAACAAGCATTTGTTTTTAAAACCTCCACGTTGCCAAAAGTTTGAGGCGAGACAGTTCCTGGAGAAACTTTGACGGGGACTGCCACGTGGCGGCCATTTAAAAATTTTGATTTGACAGTATTACGTGTTGGGAGTTTGCTCTCAGGTACCATCATACCATATTTCAGCTTGAAATGGCAAAAATATCAATGAGTTAAAGTCATTTTTTTCTTTTAAGCATTTTGGACATTTGATTTTGATTCAGTATGTGATGGGGAATGTTCTCAGTTATAACCATACCAAATTTCAGTTCAATGTGTAAAAATAGCTGAGTTGAGCTTTGGTTGCCATCTTTAATTCTTTATAATTTATTATTTATTGGGCATTGGTCTCAGCCACCACCACACCAAATTTCAGCTTAATATTTAAAAATGGCTGATTTTTAATCTCAGATGGCCATCTTGGATATTTCAGAATCAGAATAAGCTTTATTATCATTGCGCCGAGATACGAGAACATGTACGTACAGTCATCTGACAGATGGGCGGAGTGAACGAAGCTGTTGCTAATTAGAGTGGCCCTCTTATTCTTCTTCAGAGTAATATTTTTGCTTATATGAAAAAAGGGAAGAAAACATGAGGAGAGAAGGTATAAAAAGATCTCTCACACCATGTCCTAGACAAGGCACGATTTGAGGCATAAAAAAACCTACCACAGCAAAGCAACATAAATAGACATGATACATATACTGTACATGTAGACCAATGAAGACATTGAATTTTAAGGGAAGGTCAGCCCCCCCAGTCATTGTCCAGATAAGAGATGTTAATCATCATCTGCTCGGTTGAGGTTCGGTCACATATCCACGGCCTTGGGGAAGGGAGGGGTGAGGAGACAGACAAAGCATCTGTTTTTCCTGAACATGCCAGGAGGAGTTAAGTCCATCGTCAAGGCCACAGTATGAGTCAGGCAGAACTCGTAAATTGCCGTTTCTTCCTTTTAACATCTCGCTGATCTGATGGTGACTCCAAACAGTCGAATTGATTCCTCACGTCGAAAGTCGAGCTCACAGCTTTCTCCAAGATTATTCCCAACCATTCATGGGTGCTGCCAGAAAGTTCACAGTTCTGATAACAGCCTGCTCCAACTCTCTGATGCAGCGCCACATAATTCAGTCTGAGTGCTGCCAAGCTTCGACACATTCCACAAGAATTTGTAGACAATCCTGATTTCACCAACCCAAACAGCAGAATGTAGTTGTCATCATGAAAACAATTGGTTTCCGCCCAGGTAAGAGGGTCCTCCTTACCCTGCCTTCCTGTCGGGAGAAGTTGATCAATTTTGTTGAGAGACCAGTTTATCAAATCCTTCGAATTAGGAAGGTATGCAGAAAAAAAGAGGCTCTTTAAGGGTTCACAAGACGAAAGAGAGCAAAGCAGGGAAGCGGGAGACGAAGCAGAGGAAGACACATCTGTCTTCACTGGAGCACAGAGGAAAAAAAAGAGTCTATGAAAAATGACTAATGAAAATGGCGTCTTTGTTAGCAAATTACATCGCCATGGTAACTCGATATGCCAATAAAAGTAATAGCACACATCACTGTGCCGAGCCGGTCATTTTGATACAAGATTTGTGGGGGTACATATTGTGCGGTTCAGGCCACATTAAAGTTGACGGAAGAGTAAGATATAAAGTTAAGAAACCCTTGTCAGGTGGATAATAGTAGGTGCCGCCTAGGCAGTCCCCTACTATAGTTATACATATTAAGTCCACTTTTTAAAATCTACATTCTGACATTCAACTTTTTTTATCCATAACTACATTTTTATTCTAAAGAATGTTCTGCTGCTTTTTTTACCGCCTGCTGCCGAAGCCAAGTTGACTTTTAGAGTCGGTTCAAGATGGCTGCCACACCAAAACAGTCTTAGCAAACATGTGCCATGTAGCACCACGATACAGCACAATGGGACGCACTGGTTTTAGTTTGGAAACAAATAGTTTGTTTGATC
This sequence comes from Simpsonichthys santanae, assembly GCA_031762415.1. Lineage (NCBI taxonomy): Eukaryota > Metazoa > Chordata > Actinopteri > Cyprinodontiformes > Rivulidae > Simpsonichthys > Simpsonichthys santanae. Next base: position 28,853,931 of record JARVLU010000002.1, on the reverse strand, counting down.
CATACTACAGGTAACATCTCACGAGAAACAGTGAAAGATAACTCCTAAAGTGTGCTCGCGTTTCTTATGTTCTCAAACATTATTTCTTACTTTAAAAGTGTTCATTCAGAGAAAGATGTGTGGTCTCGCAGCTTTCATTGCAGTTTAAATACTAAATGGTCCCACTGTGCTCTTTGAGACATATTGGTTTTTATGTTGAAAAAAAAAAAAATTAATATAAAGCTTCATTCACCCTCCTCCAAAAGCCACTGTGGTCAGAGTGGTTGTGTGATTTAAGTGAGAGTTTTTGGCCGGACAAAAGTGTGTGTGTGTCCATGCAAGTGTGTGTTTTGTGCCTGCTGCTTTTCTTGCCAGCAATAGCTGACCACTCATGGCGGGGGCGGACGCACAGCGGGCTTCTGGGACATGGCTAGTCCTGGAAGGCTGTCAGTGTTGTACTTTGTATACATACAGACGGCACACGCTCATCTGTTTATCCTGATGACAACATTACTTAAGATGCTCCAAGAAGATGTTTCAGTGCCTAATTTTTTTTGTCCAGCTCCCACACGCAGGCAGATATTTAGTGGTGGCTAAAATGGCCGTCCCCAGCTGTGTGCGTCACGGTTCGTCTTGTGGTTGAGGTCGCCTCCACGGACCCCGTCTGCAAGTTTGCAAAACTCTGAGGAAACAGAGGGATTTCTTTGATTTACCTCCAGCACTAATGCAGAAAACGTATCTGCGTCGACAGACTGTACCCGGAGTCAGACTTGGAACGCTTTCCAAAACATCCTGTCTTGTCTTGTCCTGTAAATCACACATTAATGGATGGGATGACTTGTTCATCTGGGTTGTTTTTGTAGTTTCCTGGTGGAAAATAGTCACTATTTCAATTCCTTTGATGTTTAAATTAAGCTTTATCTTTTCAAAAAGGTGTTTTTTTTTATTTATTTATATTTTTTAATGAGGGAACCAGCTTTTCTGCCTTAGTTTTCACAACAGCTGTGCAAATTGTTTTTCCATAGAAGAATCATGCAGTTTTCATATTTTTTAGATAGCATTGCACATAATGTAGGTGTTACTTTATCTTGGAAAAATATGAATTTGAAACAAAAAATGTGAAAAAAATCTCCTGGCATTGTTTCTCCCAAAATTACAGTCGTATCAGACAAGATTTAACATGTGAACATCTAAAAAACTACAAAGACAAACAAATTCCTCTATCGCACTGGAGCATAACACTTCATTTTTTTCTCTATTTGTTTGGTTTCCCACCAAATGCAATATAATTATGAGTCTTTCCCATAAAGCTCCGTACATCCAAGAAAAATAACCCTGTCTGATGCTGCAGTGGTGTAATTATGGGTCCAAACAGACTCTATGGTTGCGATGTTGTTCCGAACATCTCAGGCGCAGCAGAAGTTTGGTATTTTACCCAAACATGACTAAACTCCAACTGTAGGAGCTGAAGTTCACCTTCTTTAGAAACAAATGAGTGGCTGTTCTGCTCAGATTCACATTCATGGTGGATACCTTGTATGTTTAACATAAAACAATATATTGAGATTTCAGTTCTTGCCCAAGTTGAATACAATGTGGAGATGAGTAAGGTTAGCTAATTAGCTGTGAAGAGAGAAGCTAACGGGCAATGGCTAAGGCCACAAATCAAAACGCTAAAAGTGGTTTCGCAGTTTGAATAAGTTAGCCTTTAATTTAGTTTTTAATTTTTTTAATTAGAAAGAAAATGGAGGGAAATCCAAAAAAAGCTGTGTTTGTCGCCAGTTGTTAAAAGTTTTGTGATACAAGCTTGTTCTCAAACATGTTTTATGCTAACATCACGCTAACATGCTAACATTGACAAATTGAGCTTGTGGATGTTAGCATAGCTTATTGTTCAAGGACAGTTCTTAAATTCTTTAAATACTGTATACTTTTTTTTTGTAATGTATTATTTTTCAGAGTTTTTAATTCTCAAGTCAAAAATAGTTTACATAAAGACAAACTTGTGAACCCTACACTTTTCTTATTCTTTGTCTTCTGTTTTTATTTGTTTGATTGTTTTATGTTTTTTATTATCAACGTTCTATTCTGTTTAAAGTAGAAATTTTGACTTTTATTTGGACAGTAAAAGTTTGAACTTTGTTTAAAAGCATTATCAGCAGTGTAGTTTAGCCATAAGTTTGAGCTAGCCTGTGGCTAATTAGCATTAGGGTAATTTGCTCAAATGTACTTTGAAAAGCTTTGTGCAAACCTGGCTTACATGCTTGATTTGTTACGATGTTTTTAGCTGTTTTTCTTGTCTAAATTAAAAACATTGAAATATTTGAATGACTAGTAATTATGTAATCAAATGTAAAATTATTTTGTGTCAACCATTAGCTTGCGCTTCAAGTACTTCAAATATTTCTGCTCTATATTTATGTTTTTGCCTATACAGTAGTTGACTTTAGACCACCACCATTTTATTTATATGAACATATACTCTTAGTTTCAAACTACTCATAAAGTAAAATTACATACTCATGTAAATGCATGTTTAGATTTTTGCCTGAAGTTTATCTAAGGAGTAAATGTTTACAGTCAAAAAATAAAAAGTGCTTTTTGGTTGGGTGCTTTCTTAATCACCAAGCTAGCAAAATATATATTGTTGCTAACCGGTGAAGATTATTTATCTGTGTACTACTTTAAAACAAATGTGCATTTCAGTGCATGGAGTAAAATTAAGGAAACAGTTTGGATGAGGAGTTGAAAAAAAAATCCTCTACTATAAATCAATTCAAAACACTTTATAAGAAAAGAATGATTAACTTATACACTTTTGAGTTGTTAATGGGGAGAGTGGTGGGTTGTTTACAACTTGTACAGTAGTCCCTCGTTTATCGTGGGGGATCCGTACCCTGAAGCCCCGCGATAAGTGAAAAACCGTGAAGTACAAAGTAGGAATAGTAGGGTTCTGGATTATATAAAGGCGTCTTAAACCCGTCCCATGTTCTCGCAATATTCTAATTTTTTCTAAACTCTAAACGTTCTAAAATAACACATGCATAATGTCATGATTTCAGCTCTCTGCTGCTGCTCTCAGCCACCTGCAAGCACTCTTGGCCGCGCCCGTGACCACTTCTCCGCTCTGCACGGAGAACAGCTGATCAGCTGCAGCAGGAAGCTTATCCTGCAGTGTGGGCTGCACAAAGGTGCAGCAGGTGCTAAATAATTTAAAATAATTTATTTTAAATAAAAATTCCATGCCAATTGTATGGCTCATCGATCAGTCAGCCATTTGTTTGTCATGTCTAATCTTATTTTGAAAAACCGCGATAGAGCGACTCTGCAATAAACGAACCGCGAAGTAGCGAGGGACTTCTGTACACCTAGACCTGTCATTCTGTTTTTCTCCTTCCTGTCTTTTCAAATCCCAGCCAGTTGAAGCAGATGGTCGCTCATCCTGAGCCTGGTTCTGCTGGAGGTTTCTTCCTGTTAAAAGGGAGTTTTTCCTTTTTACTGTTGCCTTTGTGCTTTCTCAGGACGGGAGACTGACAAAGTGAAGATTCAACACAATCTGCTGTTTCCTTAGAGAACTTTTACTAATTGGCTTTTGTAATGTACATGAATGTTTCTGTTCAGCGCCCTGAGATGACTTATGTTGCGACTTGGCACTATACAAATAAACTGAATGAAATTTAATTGAATTATGTTTCAGATGAGGAAAAACTCATTGGGCCAACCTTATGCTTAACGTTAGAGTTGGACATGAGGAGAATAGAGCAAGCTGCACATGAGGATGCTGTGAGCTTTTGCACACTACTGTATTACCAATGAAGAGGCACTTCAAATCAGGCAAACCCCCAACAGACAAGCACACACTCAAACAGCCTGAACATCCTTACAGCTGCTCATCTGCCCACTCAGAAGAAAAGTGAACTAAAATCACAACTCACATTTGCTTGTTAAGAGCTTTCTTGTTTTGTCTGGGAGATAATTCTGGGGAGAAAACTGGAAATGAAAAATGTAACAGCTTATTACTGCTTGCCCGGATACGGCTGGCACACAGGCACACACCTCTGGCTGGCAGCCATCCACTCGCTGTCTACAGTTTTAGTTCTTTCTGCCACACCTGGCTTTGTGCTGGCATTATTTCAGCTCTGACCAGGCTAAAGCTAACATTCTGACTGCTAACAAAGACAATTCTCAGTGGTCTGATGCAGTAAATGAATTTCCCTAAAATATAGCATATACAGGGTATGTGTTTGACAACTTATCAATCAGGGCTTAAGATTCACCAGCACAATGACTCATTAATATTATAAAAGTTCAATTAAAACACATTATTTGTAATATCACTAAACTGTCAATGAGCTTTTAGTGCCTGAAAAAAGGAAAGCGCAAAGCCACCTTGTTTTCATGTGATCATGCCGTTCTCTGTTTTTACATAGACAATTGCAGCATGCCACTGATCAGGACATTTGTGTTTAGCCAGCGGAACATCTGACCTGTCTCTGTGTCATGATGGATCACCCACTGAGAGCTGAGTGCTGTGCACACGGCCAGGCATGCGATGTGTGACAAAGGGAAGATCCCAATTGAATAACCATCCTCATTTTTCGCCCATCTGCTCTCTGATAGAAAGGAAACTGGCACATCTCTGAGACTACAATGGTTTTTTTAAATGGTTCATCCTTCAGTCTTCACAAAGAAGGGGACACCCAAATACACCATTCAAAACATTACACTTGACACACTTCTGTCTTCTCCAAAGTGACCTCTTCAGACAAAGCAACGGGAGGCAGATTGTCAGGGTTTCAGGCAGGTCAGGACAAGAAAAGAACCCAATTGTTGCAGGCAAGACTCAGGACTCCAGGATTACAAAAATTAATACTTTTAATAATAATAAATTAAAGGGATGGCATGGCAGCAAACTCACAAAAACCAAGGAACAAGAATCAGACTGGCAAGATCAGACAGGACAGGATATACCCAACGATGACACGACAAAGGACAAGACTCACAGACAAACTATATACTGTACTGTATACACAGACAAGACAGGACGTGATTACAAACACCTGAGAACACAAGGAAGAAATCATTCTAAATATGGTAACTGAAACACAAGGTTGCACAGACAAGGGATGCCCACTAGATGGTGCCATCACACAGATGTTAATGAGAAGCTAATGAGAGAAACGAGATGTTTTAACAACTCACAAAGTGGATGTACAGATAAAACAAATGCAAGATGTATACCACAGCCAATCAACTATAGTCAACACAATACTGGCTCCAACTCTGTCAGGGTTTACAAATATTGAGCTAAAGTTTGATGTGGTAGTATCTACTAGTCATCTCCAACACTGAATCCAAGCACTAACTGATGGTAATTGGTTAACACTTTGCCATTTACTACCGGAGTCAACTCCGCCTGTAAGGGAAATACAGTATTTGCTTACAGGCTACGCACTGGATGAATTTGAATAAAATTTTCAGAAAGTAATTAATGGATGTACAAAGTACATCTACAACTAATTTTTATTTTTTTGTCTACCAAATTCAACATGGCTGCCACAATTGGCAGGTGCTGATGAACCCAGTGGTGCAGGCTGAGTTTTCTGTTGTATTTGTAATTTAGTTCTGTTCAGTGCTTCCTAGTTTCTCAGCTGGTGTTTCCCTCAACTTCCCTGATTTACTTAACTCTGTTCGGCCCAGAGCAGCTTCTCGTCTGTTTTCACTCCACAATCACCTCTCCTAGTCTGTATGTTGTCTTGATTTCTTAAAGTCCGTTGTCAGCTCCTCAGATGTTTGTAAAGTCTCTGATCGTGCCTGGTTGTACGTATTTTTGCAGCACTTGCTTATCTGGTTTTGTTTTTCTACGTATTAAACACAATTGAGATTATACTACAGCATCTTTACATCCATATTATAATTAAAGAAGGTTTGGACTCGATCCCTTTAAGATAGCTGCCACAGTTAATTCAATTTTAACTGATGCAAAAATAGCTACAACTTTATGGATATCAAGCAAACGTTTATTATTGTAGTAGCTGAGACAGTACTCCAAGCCCTGATTGCACAAAACCTTGAGACGTAAGAAACTGTGTGCAGTTTTTTTTATTATTATTATTATTTGAGCAGAACAATTATAACTTTGTCATTTCTGAATATTGTTGATTTTTTTAATCTCTTATTAAAGGAAGTGGAAAATATTACATTAAGAAATGCTAGGTCTTAAATTTACTGGATTAGCTTTTCACTTCTTTACTATTATTGTACTTCTTCCACATTTCCAGAGTCCTTGCTACAAGAAACTGAGTGTTTCCATAAAAACAGGAATAGTGTTCGGATGGTTTACTAAGCAGTGCACCATGTAAATGACTGAATTGTCACCGCTCTTTAAGCCCATGCATAAAAAATGGCACACTTGGCTTTAAGAGATGTAAAATGGGCTGAAAATAAAAAAGTTGCACCAGCTAAATGGGATCTCCTCAGTAACAGAGCTCTGAACAATGCAGATCTGACAAGAAATGGTCAGAGGTCGTACAGCAGACACTCCACGATCTTTTCTTAGAGTTAGCTGCTGCTGAAGGTGATGGTGACATCTTAACAGCTGCTGAAGTCACAACCAGTTTAGACTTTAATCTCAAGATACTGGGTTCCAGTTTGTGCAGAGCAAAACAAGCTCTTAGTTTTAAGAACAGCTATATGACCAGTAAGATAATACCTGCCTCTAAAAACATTTGAACACTCAGGTCTTGAGCTTCACTACACTACATATATTTCTTGCTTGTTGGTCTATAGATATGAATCAGCAGCACACTTAGAGGGAGGAGAAATTCCCATCCATGACAAGTAATCAACTTTACAGATAGGTAATGGCCTCTCACTTTGCGAGACACACCGACTTGTTTCTACTGGCTGCCAGGAGAGCTGCTGAAGCAATTCACATTGTCTAATCTGATAGGTTATCATGGGATGAGCTGCACGAGCTGCACATGTTTTCTGAGGATGAATTTATCTTTAAGTTACCATTAAGAATGCCATTTAGAGGTCCTGTCCAAATCTACTTCAAATGTTACATGCTTCTTAGGCCTCATCCATCATTATCCCCTAAAACAGTTGTTGCTGTGGAAACCATCAACAGATTAGCAATGGCCTTCTCAGCTTGTGCATTCACATACAGTAGTTCCTTATAGCAGCCTCCATGAGGATGTTTGTGTGGTTCTGTATTGTGGGCCATGTAGCTGAAACCAACAAAATGTTGTTTCAGTAATGTGAGGGACATTGCAAAACAGAGGCTGCACAAATTCTCAGGGGCTTCTGTAAAAACTGTCCATGCTTCACAATGGCAGGAAGAACAATTACAGAGGGAAACATTAAAAAATCTTACCTAACATGCAAATACACATGCTGCTGATGACAGATAAATATGACAGAAATGTTTCCACTGGCTGGCAGAAATGGAGGGAAAAGATTGTTATCAGTTATAAACATAGACAATAATATCTTACCTGCTGCTGCAGAAAGTTATTTGAACAAACTCAGTTTGGAAAAATAGTGAGTAGTCAATGGTGGGAACAGTTCTGCTAATCTGCTAATCCACTAATATCAGAACCAATTTTTTGATTTAGCACATTAGTTTTTCTCTAACTTTGAAAACCTTTAGTTGAATTAGCTTCCGCTAAATTGAAATCCAGTAAATTAAAGTATGCTCATGTTTA
>JARVLU010000002.1:28807481-28820075 GCA_031762415.1 Simpsonichthys santanae | reverse complement strand
TTGATAAAATAATGTGCTTGATGGATGACAGTAATGCTTTCTAGTGATAATTCTTACAGCTCTTTTTTGTAAAACAAGCTTTTTGCTTAAACCTTTAGCATTACGAAGTCAATCCATTTTTTTCTGTTAGCAAAATATCTCATAAACCTCTGGACAAAATGTAATCAAACTTTCAAACCATAAACATTGGGTGCACATATGTTGGGAGTCATTTACAGCAACAACAACATTAACTGTCATTTCTCCACAAAAGATAATTTCAGGGTAAAACGGGGGCATGAAAGATAGTGGGCGATATGCGTCCTTTCAAGAAATGCTCAACTTTTTAAAATTTTGTTTTCAGCTTTTAGCATACTGTCCTCCTGCAGTATGTTCCTGCTGTAGTTCATCCATAATATTTTCTCTGTGCGGTTGCCCTTTCTTCAAGGATTGCCCTCTCTCCTACGCTTCTCCACTGTTACTCTATATTTTATTCTTTCTTTATTCCCTCTGCCCTGAGGGAAGCACTCCCTTTCAACTCATTGGAGCCAAAGAGAAAAGAAAGATCAATTCTTTCCTCTGTGTCACTGCATTGTGTTTGTTTCTTGTAACTAGTCAGGGAAGTCAATTGTGTGTATGTGCGTGACAGTCATTATGTTAGTGTGTCACTGTGTCAACAGCCGGCTTTGTAATCCACTGTATATGTGAAGCACCCTTCACTCCAGAGCTTATTAATTTCACCAGTAACAATTTACAATAAGATACACAAAAATGGACTACTAGAGAACACCTCAGGAACGAATCAGGTACAAATAAGGAGCTAATGGTTAGTTAACCAGTACTTGCTAGGGGACACACAGCCAAGTCTTATTAGGGGGCTACTGGTTTGCTACCTGGGAAACAAAAATGAACTAATCAGGAACTAATGGGTAGTTAACCAGTACTTATTGTGGAACACACATTCAAGCCTTATTAGGGGACTACTGGTTTGTTACCACAGAAACAGAGGAGAAACTCTCCATGTATGTTCTAAATAAACCCTGCACCATTGGGGTCACAGCTGGTAATTGTCAAAAACCTGTTTCCTAGTGATTACTGATGTTACTGGATTCTTACCATCAGTCAGTGGTAAGAACTTATTTCAGCTGTGACCTCACTGGTGCAGGGTTTATTCAGATAATTTCTCCTCTGTTTTTGTGGTAAGAAACCAGTAGGCCCCTAATAAGGCTTGGTTGTGTGTTCCACAGTAAGTAATGGTTAACTACCCATTAGCTCCTGATTTGTTCTTGAGGCCTTCACTACTAGTTAATCAAATTTTGTGTACCTTATTGTAGAGCATTACCATTTCACCATCTGGAGTTAAGATTTGTTACAAAATGCACATAAGTGATGCAGACCGCACAGAAGCAAAGAGAGCTGTGGGTAACAGAAGGTGGACACAACAGCTTATAAATAAACACCCCCCATGCAGATAACTCCCCTACCCACAAAGACAAGGCCATGCCTCATTAATCTATCACCACAACAAACTCCCAACACTCCTCTCCTCCATCATGCATCTACTGGTCCTGCTCCAATGCCTCATATTTACAGTCTTTCAGCTCACAGGCAGAGGTTCACTTGATATACTCTGAGCTGTAAAAAAAAAAAAAAAAAAAAAAAAAAATCTAATTTAGAGGAAAAAGAGATGAGAACTGAAATTTTGGCTTCCTGTTCCCTCAGCTCCTTTGCTGAAGAGTTTATCACTCCTTTTTCTTGATGAGCACACAATGCAACACCTTTATCAGCAACAGCTAAAAGTAATTATGACTAATGGAGTCCAGACTTTTATAGCAAAACATGAGTTTTTTTCCTCATTATAATGGTATCAGAGTGAAGCCCTCTCATCTTCATGGCATAAACAGACGCTAAATCAAGGTCACCTCCACAGATTAGGACAGCCTGCAAATGAGCTCAATTAAGCAAGTTGCTAATGATTCCCAGCTAATGACTAAGTTTTAGCCTGGCTGCTCTGTGACAACCTGCAAAGATTTTTCCCCCCTAAAACACTGAGTGAGTATTTAGAGGAGTAAAAAAAAAGTTCAAAACAGAAAGATTTATCTGTTATTGTAATTAAATAAGTAATTTCCTTGACAACTTGCGACCTGTCCAGGGTGTCACAAGAGACCTGTTCAGGGTGTCCCCCACCTCTCACACAGTGATGGCTAGATATGGGCACCAGTGACCCCTGCGGACCAAAAAGGAAGAAATGGGTAAAGATCATGGATGGATGGATTTCCTTGACATATTTTAGTCACTAAGCACAACGAAATTACATTTCAGTACAGCCCATAAAACAGAAACAACAGACATGGGAAGACCGAGTTTCTGAGACCGCGGCCTCATGGGAAGTGCTGCCATTCTCGTTAGATAGGAAAAGAGAAACACGGGGTAAGGGGAGGTTAAAAATATCATATCTATCACTGTGTCCTAGACAGGATACAGTATGAAAGTTGGGGAAAAACAACAACACAGAAACAGCAACATACTGTTGACATCATAACAAATATATGCATGAGGAAGGCTGACGAAAGCAGTGAATTTTGTTGTGGACACTACCAGATAGTCCCCATAGTCCAGATAAGGGATGATGCAGTGTCTATCAGCTGGCCCCGCTCTGATACAGGTCCACAGATGTCCTCGGTAAGGGAGAGGGCATGGGAGGGAGCAAGCAGAGCTTCTAGTTCACATAACAGCCAGAAGATCCATTACAGGTCTCTCTTGTAAATGAGTCCTTGAGGCTCAATAGGATTAACTTGCCTAAATAAAGGTTGAATGAATTAAATAAATGAGAGTTTGAGATAGTTGGCCAATTCAAGGCTGACACGGGGGAGCCAGATTCAGATAACAACAGTTATTGTGGGTCAGGTCAACTCTGCTTGATTTTGGTCTGCCTTTTTGTTCTACTGGTACGTCTCACTGGCAACTTCAAACAGCCACATTTTGTGGTCAGCACTGTTGAGCTGAGCTTGTAGCTTCTCCAAGGTCGATTCATTCCCACCAGCGAGTTTCTGGAACCGCAAGTGGTCTGGGATTTTCAGAAATCACGTCCAGCTTATGGCTTAGCTCACACAGCATCTGAGTCTGAGTGTTCACAGCATGGGACATTCCCTCACACAGGCCAGGCAGCTTCACAATTGCCAGAACAGCTGCCGACATTTTCCAAATTTGTCGATATGCCAGGTAACCGCTAACTCCAAAAGTAGAAATCCTGTTATCATAAATCCCATTACGTATGTACGCAACTTCTACATCCTCGACTGACAATAAAGACAGGCACACGATCTTCCACTCACCCCAGGAATCTATCAGGTATCCAGCTGTAAGTGTCCCGTCAGGGCAAGAGGGCTCTCCTTCACCCTGTCTTCGCATTAAGAAAATTTGATCAGTTGCGGTGAGAGACCAGCTGACCAGATCCATAATTTACGATTTGGAAGATATGTAAAAAGAGGCTCTGATAGGGTTCACAGGACAAAGAGCAAAGCAGGAAGGAAGCAGGAGAGGGAGGGAAAAGCATCCGCCTTTGTCAAGAGCAAAGTTAAAGAAAACACTGTTTTTGAAGAAATTCATGAGCTCTTAATGTATTTGTATGGGGATCGTATGTGTAAAAGCAAAAGTTTAAAATTTAAAAAGTATAAAAAGTTACAAAAAAATCATAGGACCCATCTTCAGAATAAGCTGAATGTTTTAAAAATTAACAGCTAAAATAACCCAAAGTTCAAAATACAGATGTTAGACTGCAATAAAGCATACAGAACAACAATAACAATAAAATAAAATAAAATTCAGGAAACTACTGAAGTGAATGCTGACTCTGCATTCACACAATAAATGGTGCAGAACAAAAGAAAAGAAAAACACTATGAGTTGTCTCTCTCAAGATAATCAGATTAAACAGTTTTATCTATTAAAAATCTAGTTTCAATAATTAAACTCAAGTAATGAACTTCTTCATAATTAACACAAGATTAAAGCACTACGCTGTTATCTCTTGGATCAAGAGCAGCTCCAGAGAGGCAGTTTTGTGATTTGTCCATGCAGTGAGGATGAGAACAAAGTCATTTCCTTGGACCGGCGTGGAAGCTTTCAGTTAAATGACTGCTTCAGTCATGACCTGGGAAATAGAGATCCCTTCAGCCTCATCATGGATTGATTATTGTCCTGAGTGAGCAGTTCTGCCACAAGGCCAGACTGGGCTACACATGGCTGGTGAGGTCAAGGAGAGCACTGAAACATTCACTATCACTCTGTGACTCTGAAGCAAAACACCCACAGATTATAGCAGCCCTGAAGTGAACTGAAGCAGGGGGTTTGTTTCGGTAGTGATAAGAAACACAGATGTGTTCACATACCCTGTAATTATCACAAATGAAGTGCTGAAATACAACATCAAGTACACTGTGGGAAAACATGTGACTAATAAAATGTCAAAGCTCTGCCAAAATATTTTTACTGTGCACCGATTCTGTTCATCTTAACACAGAACATCCATCCATTATCTTTACCAGCTTCTTCCTTTTCAGGTCATGGGGGTCACTGGTGCCCATGGCCAGCAGTCACTGTGCTAGAGGTGGGGGACACCCTGGACAGTTCTCTAGTTCATTGCAGGGACACATAGAGACAAACAACCATTCACTCTCTCATTCACACCTTGGGACAGTTTTGTGGGATTCCTAGGTTTCCAGCCACAATCACTTTCTCCACAGCTGCTACTCATTGCAATCATCCACCACTCCACACCTGCACATGACCTGGACTACTTTGCAGACTATTTAAGCTCCTGCCAGATGTTCTTCCAATGTTGGAACATTATCATGGTAAAATAATGGAAGCTGGTAAACCTGTTCCCAAACAGTTTTTACTAACCTTGTCATTCTCTCCAGTGACTTCCAAAGCCTTCCTTGATCCTTCTACCGACAAAGTCCTGTGTGACTTAGTCCTGGTATCATCTTGTTCCTACAATCATCAAACACTGACCTGGATCAGAGCACCACCAATCTGATCCTCTGTCCAATGCCACTCACCTTCTCTGGACCATCTTCACCTCCTTGGAAGCCTGGCACCTCGTTCTCTCCCTCCTCTCTGACTCTCAACTACAACGGAAACATTTGTAATCCGAGATCATCCTCAAAACCAACATTCACTATTCAAGCAACTTACCAATCTATGATACTTACCTGGTCCCTTTTCTTCCCTTGCAACCTGTAAATAAATAAAATCCCTTATCTTTTGTACGCCTGACTCTGCCCCATCCTCAGTCTGCTAACTTGGGATCAACAAATATGATACATGTAGAGTCACCAGTCAATCTGACATGCATGTTTTTGGTCTGTGGGAGGAAACCAGAGTACCTGGAGAAAACCCACGCATGCACGGAGAGAACATGCAAACTCCACCCAGAAAGACCTCTGGACCGGGATTTGAACCAGGGACCTGCTCGCTGAGAGGCAGCAGCTCTACCAGTTGCACCACCGTGCTGCCCCATATATACATTTATTTATTTATTTTTATTTATTTATTTAATAGAAAATGCTTTTTCAGTTTTCCTGACCTGCTTTGACTTCATGACTCCATTTTTTGGGCCCATACTTCTGAACATCACACCTGCACCTCATTGGTCGCACAATGTCACCTCTTCAGGGTTCTTTCAACTTGACATTTTTACCATTACTGTACAAACGTGTACGCAGTCAGTATTTTGCAATCATTGTGGTCGAGACATCTTCAGCTTCAGTTGATGCTGGGTCAGTTTGTCAGAATGAGAACTAAGTCCTGCAGAGTTTTGTTTTTAGGCACACATCTTGCTACTTCTTGTTGTTGTTGTTCTGGCATCAAAGACCACCAGGAGCGCACTCCTAGTTTGTGATTCATGAAAACAAAAATTTAGATTAATTGGGTGGAAATCACTGAAGATAAAAGACGGAGAGGGGAAAATCATCTCTTATGTTCTCAGATTCCATCACTGAAGTATGTGTTTGTGAAGGGGAGTGTTTGGGTGTGTGTGTGTGTGTGTGTGTGTGTATGTGTGTGTTAAGGAGAGTTGGTGCAGGTAACAAAAATAAAAGAGGCGTCCCATTTCATCTTGTAAAAGCGTTGCTTTAATGATCACTGAGCAAGCTGCTACACACAATGACTATCATGAAGATGAACCGTTTTTCTCTGGATTAAATGATATAAACTGTTACTTAAAGCCGTGGAGAAATAATGCATTCTGCGAGTGACTCCACTTCCTCCATCTCCTTCACACTTTCCCTCTGAGCATTGTCTTCTTCAGAGCCCAAACCCCGATTGCTGCTACCGCCTCCTCTTTGTTAAGATTAAGGTGAAGGGGATCACAGAGAGGGAGAGGGGTATTTCAGTCTGTACACAAAGCATCTGTAGAGGAAGAGCAGAATAAGGTAGTTTGAGGAAATGAGAAGAAGAGGTGTGGAGAATTTATGGAAGGAGAAAATTATCTGTAAACACTGCAGTTAGTTTGTGTTGGAGTCTTCAGGATGTTTTCCCACAGCAGCCTTCATTTAATGACATTTATTTGGATTTCAGCACACTAAAGTACAAAATTGTATCAATGTTCCTCTTAAACTTTGACAAATGGACTCCAGTTTGCTAAAAATGTTTTAGCACACTCGCCAAAACAATATAAGTATAAACAAAAGATAATAAAGCATCAAAAGAATAGCAAAAATAATAAAATAAAATAAAATGGCACAATTAATTAAATAATAATAGACTGAAATGACTTCAATTCTCTGAAGACGCTTAAACCGATATGTTAAAGCTAAAAAGAGCAGAACACTAGCTTAAAGAATAAAAGTAAATTTAATAAAAGACTGGCTGACAGTAGCACAAACATTGATACTTTGAGTATGAACAAGGTTAGCTCAAAGCTAAATATTACAAAAGGCTAGCTTTTTTTAATGGTTGCCAAAAGATACAAAGTAGAAGGTGCAAAAGACTACCTAAAACCTAAATGTGGGTTATATAAAAGTAGCTAAAAGTTTAATGTAGCAAAAACTAAGTAAAAGTAGTAGATAGCTACAAGCTAAAAGGAGCAAAACACCAGCTAAAAGCCAAATGTAGTATGTAAGCTAAAAGTAGTAAAATACTAGCTAAAAGCTAAATGTAGCAAGACTAGCTAAACAGTTTAAATTGCAGCTGAAAGTAGCAAAAGGATAGCTTCAAGCTAAATGTAACATATTAGTAGCTAAAGGTATCAATAAAGACAAATGTACAGTTTGCTGAAGCAGGTTTCAGAAATCAATATTTTGGAAGGAGTTGTTGATCTGTGGAAAACAACAATATAAAAGCTGACTAAATTATACTATCACTTGGAAATTTGTCATTGAGTTATAGGAGATACCTTATGTAACCATATGCACCACCCCCCCCCCCCAACCTGTTCAGTTCTGAAACACACAAACCATATTTTTGTAAAAGATGAGCTAAGATTCAACAACAAAAATTACAGTAAAACTGAAATCAGAGGATTTGAGTCAAACTTTTAAGTAAATCATTGAATTTATTGGTCCTTTATTACTGAATAATAGTTATCGGTTTTCTCTTCAGCCCGTTTTGCTTCAGTGATATGGTACGGTAACCATGGTAACAGCGCTGAATCCAAAGTGCCGCTGAATCCAGTAGGAAGCCTTGAAGAAGAGGGGTGTGTGTGCGTGCGTGCATGTGTCTGTGTGTGTTTACATTGCAGCAAAAGGAAAATTATAATAATTTCCTTAAATAGCTTATGAGTTGTAGGTTTTTCCAACACAGCAGGAGCAAACTGCCGAGCCGTTTGCAGTTTGGTACAACTTAAACTCAGTTTTTATTTTGTAGGTTTAAAAATGTCACATTTTTAGCTGCATACAGCAAACATTAGTTGTTTTCTGTTAGTCCAGTGTTTTTGTTGTTGACAGTTCTAGTTTTTCAGTTTTTTTTTTTTTTAAGATAACATTTCTTTAAAAAGCTGAATCAAACACAGATTCTAAAACAATAATGTTTTAACTCCTAATAAAAATGAAATGTTTAGATTATTTTAAATTCAATGAAATTATTTAAATAGCTCCAAGTCATAACAGAAGTCGTCTCAGGGCACTGAACAGGAACGTTCACACATTATAAAAGCCAAGTATTAAAAGTCATCTATCTAAAGAAGCCAACAGATTGCGTTGAAGCTTGACTTGGTTGCAGTCTCCCACCCTGAGCTAGCACAATGGCAACAGTGGGAAGGAAAAACTCCTTTAACAGGAAGAACCCTCCAGCAGAACCAGGCTCAGGACAAGCAGTCATCTGGTTTATATAGCAGTGCACTGCACTGCACTTTATAGTGCTGTCACATTGTTCTTTTAAAATAAGATAAATAATCAAAGGTCTAGTAAAAGGCTGCTTCTATAGAAAAGGAAAAGGAAGTCAAGAGGTGTTTCAAGCCCTTAAGCACGGCTTTGATTCAGAATGTAGATGATGTGAAACATCCAGCCAGTGCAAAACTCTGCTCAGTTGGGGTGTTTTTTTTATTTTCTGTTTACAACTGTTGTTTTGTGGCAGACCCAAGAAAACATGGAAACAACAATAATTTTACTTGTAAGAAATACCAGCAATGTTTCACTAATTGTTTTTTAAATAGATTTTCTCCTGCAAACAACAGGAATGAGATAGATGTTACTTGTTTTTCCATCACCAAGTGGAGATAACCCTCTAGCAAAGTGCACCCTTAAGCCTTTAGTGACTGCAGGTTACGGGCTCTGTGGTAACCATGGTAACTGATGCTGCTGGATGTTAAAGTGAAGTAAGAAGGCAGGAAGGATAAGAGACAAGTGATGAACTTTATAATAAATTGCAGTCAGGGTGAGGGACGGTGGGAGCAGATCAAGAGGAAAACTGAAGAGAGAAGTAGGAATTTGGTGCGTGGAGGAATAAAAGATGGCGTTCGGACATGTCGAGAGGAAGAGGCAACGGAGGTCAGAGACCAGTCTTGACATCTTTCTCACGGCTGCCATTGTCTCTCGGTTGCTCCGCTATCGAGACTGATAACATGGTTTTCACTTCAGCGTTCAGCTCGCAAGTGATTCATCACACGTTAAACTGCTGCACAACATTTGATGCCAACTTTTCTGTTCTTGTAGCTTCTTTTGCTTTATGGTGGCTGTCACATCCAACTATCTGAAAGGTAACATGTTGTCTCGTTGACATCAAGCTCAGAATTCACTTGAGCTGTTCTGCTTGAAGGAGCAGCATGTTTTCAGCCTGTAGGTGTCCATATGTAAAAATATTCTGTAACAGAAGTATTAAACATTGTTTTAACACCAGCCCTGTTTTGCTTTTGGAGAGTAATTCCAGGACTGGCAACATGTTTCAGCAACAAGTCTGTCCACGTTCCCAGTGAAGCACATCTTACTGTTTTATCAGACTGGCTGACTTTTGAACTAGATAGTTTCGGGCAGGGGGTGTCCAGTCCTTGTCCTCGAGGGCCACTATCCTGCATGGTTTACTTGTTTCCCTGCTCCACACGGGATTCAATGATTGAATTACCTCATTATGTTCTGCACAAGGCTGTAAATCGCCCATTGATTCAAATCCAGTTGTTTGAGCAGAGAAACATCTTGAACCGTTTTCTCCAGTCCAGGTCCTCAAGGGCCACTATCCTGCATGTTTTATATGTTTCTCTCCTCCAACACCTAATTTGAATCAATGGGGGATTAACAGGTTGCTGCAGAACATAAAGGTGATTTAATCACTGAATCAGGTGTGGAGCCAGGGAACAACACAAACATGGAGGATAGTGGCCCTCGAGGACTAGTTTTGATGACCACTGATCTAAAACGTGCAGTATGGCAACCTTTAGGGACCAGGATTGAGGACCAGTGATCTAAAGCTTGCATCATAGTGGCCTTTAAGGATCAGGTCTGATGACCACTGATCTAAAACGTGCAGTATGGCAACCTTTAGGGACCAGGATTGAGGACCAGTGATCTAAAGCATGCATCATAGTGGCCTTTAAGGACCAGGTCTGATGACCACTGATCTAAAACGTGCAGTATGGCAACCTTTAAGGACCAGGATTGAAGACCAGTGATCTAAAGCTTGCATCATATAGTGGCCTTTAAGGACCAGGTCTGATGACCACTGATCTAAAGCGTGCAGGATAGTGACCTTTAAGGACCAGGATTGAGGACCTAAATCTTGCAGGATAGTTGCTGTCCAGGTCCAGGGTTATGGACCACTGATCTAAAACAAGCAGCATAGTGGCCCTCAAGGACCAGGATTAGGCATGCCTAGTTTAAGATATTTAACATGTACAGTGACAGTTTAAAGATTGTAATTGCAGCCAAAGCATTGATCGTTTAATTTGAGTAAGTACAGTAGTTTTTGTGTACTAGCTAGTAAACCTGATAAAGTGATTTCATACAAGACCAGCCTTGTAAAGTCCTTCGTGGTCCTCTGCTGCCAGCAGGGCAGAACCCAAAATTCTTGTCACCACATCAGCTGTTGGGCTCAACATGTGCTGTGATGAAACTTTCATCTAAAAGGTGAACGTTACCATAAACACCAGCTCAATGAACCAGTAGAGCAACTGCTCCCCCATTTGTGGACATGTCACTCTGCTCACTGTTGGTTGTGTGAGCGCTGTGATTGGACAAGACACTACCATTGTTAACCCTTTCTGAACTGGGTCACATCTGATTTCATCAAACTGATGAGGACTTTGCTGCTTGTTGAGAAGACAACAGCTGCTCTTTTTGTTTTATTGTTTTTGGTTACTGTGCATTGGAGCATTGAAACTAAATATCAGTTTGGTGTGTCTGTAAGAAATCATCAGTGTTGATGGATACAGCCGCCTTTGATACTGTGCTAATGAGCTTAGGTGGGTGACTCTCCCGTCAGTATACGGCTGTTCTGTCCAAAGTGGACTGATGGATCAGCCGGGGATGAAGCTGACGGACTTTGATGTCAATGATTTGTGTTTGAGAGACTGGCTGTACTGGCAGAGTGTGCATTGTGTTGACTGAGGTAAAACCCTGAGCATGAATAATGTAGAGGCCTTCAGGAGTGAGAAAGATGTGGAATGGAGGGATGCGTGGATAATTGGGTGGAAGGAGAGCATGGAGCTGGTGAAAACCCACTTAGGGATTTAAAATAGAGTTAAGGGAATTAAAGAGTAAAACACACAAATGAACTGTAAAGCTCAACACCTCCTTCATGTCTCCTGCCATTTTGTCTTTATTCTTTTCCCTTTCACCTCTTCTATCCATTCTCTTGCTCCTGCCGTCATCTCCTTTCCTCAGTTTTCATCTTTCTTCCATTTCCATCCTCCTCGCCTCCCTGGCCGTGGTTTGATGAAGCTGGCGAGCTTTCTGAAGAGTTTGTGTGTTTCTGATGCATTTGCGTGTGTCGCCTTCTGTTTAGAAACAAACTCGGGCACGCTGCCGCCTGTTAACCACCTCCATACTTCTCCTTTCACTTCTTCCAGTGAAATCTCTCTAATTAACCAAATGTTTGGATTATGCTCTGCTTTTTATAGCTCCTCTCAGTCCTGTCAGCAAAAACACAAACGTCCTTCTGTTCACGTGTTTCTGGTATAAATAAAAAAATTAAAAAAAGCTAAAATTGCAGTGAAAACTTGTTTTGCTACAATAATTAAGGCTGTCAACGCATGAGCATTAAAACACACGTATATTCAAAGTTTTTATCCTGTATCTTGTTGTACAATTTTGAAACAAAATAGTCAAATTGTACACTAAAATATGTGGTTCAATCAGGAATAGCATACTATAACTTTTGCATACTTTAAATGTTGGGAACCAGGACATTCTGATGATGAGAAATGGGCTAATGGAACAAGACATGCATGGTTAAGGGAATGCTACTATGTGAGAAAGCCTAGAGAGAGGGGCTATGAAGGATGTGGGAACTATGTAGACCTCAATACCCATCATCCAGATTAACCCAGAAACAACTTCTGACCCAGTGTTCCAACATTTAACAGAGATAAATTTGCTATCACACCTAGAGATTGGTGAGATTCACCAAATATCATACTGAAAGTGAGGAGGATATACCATCATCCCCACCATCAGCGTGTGCATACCAAGCCCCACTAAAAAACCCTGGGGAACTGAATACAATGGCACCTGAGAATGAAAACTGACCAAGCTAGACACTTGCAGCCTGCACCCATTACCAAGGCTAAGTGATAAAGTTTTGTAGGCTCAATCATCCAGGTAGATAACAAAAAAGGTTAAATCATTTCATCTGGATCAGTTTCTTTAAGAGAGAAACGTTTCGTCTTCCATCCAGACGGCTTCATCAGTCTGTGGTCTGCCCACCAGATCTGTCCTATTATAGCCTTCATTCTTGAAACTGCTCCTGCAGTCAACCTACTTCATGAGCAATATTACAGGCAGAAACATGGGTGTGCTGGGGTCTCCAGTTTCTCCTATTGTTGCCAGCCTATACATGGAAGAGGTAGAAAAGGGAGCCTTGACGTCCTGTTCAGGGACGCCACCAAGTTCAGGTATGTTGATGACACCTGGGTTAAAATTAAATCTCAGGAAGTCCAACATTTCACTGATCACATCAACTCTG
>JARVLU010000002.1:28672442-28688730 GCA_031762415.1 Simpsonichthys santanae | reverse complement strand
TGTCCTGGATGACTGAGAATCTTCACCAGCATTTCTACTAGCAAGCACATTTAGGAACACAATTACATATGCATTTGTCATCAAGATGGTGAGATTTGTCCATGAAGCACTTCCAGATAGGCCATAGTCCTGATAAGATGTTGGTGTCAGCCGGCACAGTTCTGATAAGATTGCACAGAAGTTCTCGGGGTGGGGGTGCGTGATAGACAAAGCTTTTTCCTTAGTTTACACATATCCCAGGAGTAATTTGATAGTCGTCCAGCGTTCGAGGCCTAACGGGGGAGTCAGATTCAGATAAGCCACAATTGTTGATTTTCTTCAGGTAGACAGTTTTTTTTTCTTTCTTGTCAGCCTAGAGTCCTGCTGGAACTTTCTCGGTCCAAAATGGCCACATTTATGAGTCTTCCACTCCACTGATCTGCATAATGAGCCTCCTCAGGGTCGATCCCACATGTTGTCGAGTCCTAGAAGCCGCAGGTGGCCTGTGATTCTCACAAACTGCCTCCATCTTATGGTTTAGCTTGTTAATCAGTTGATTTTGAATCCTCATAGCACGTACCAACAGACTTGCATGTCCCAACAGACTCAAAAGCTTTGCCATGGCCGAAACTGCTGCCGATGTCTTATTCAAATTGATAAAAAAAAGAGCCCCACTGATGACAAAGAGCAGAACCCCTGCTATCATAAATCCAAAATACAAACATCTTCAGCATCCTCCTGAGACAGAACTGAGAGACACATCAGCTGTTTTTTTTATGTACCCCGTGAGTCTAAGCCGGGCAAGAGGGTTCTCCAGGACCCTGTCATTACGGTGAAAATATTTTGTCGATTTTGCTGAAAGTTCAGCTCGTCAGGTTCATAAAAGTATTTTTCGTTCAAGAGATGTGTACCAGGAGCTCTGAGACACACAGAGAACAGAAGCAGGGGGAAAGGGAGAACAGTGGGAGGGAGCACAAAACGTCTGTCTTGAACGACAGCCAGAGGAGAAACTGATGACACAAACACTGCCTTCTACCACCAGACAGATATGACACAAACACTGCCTGCTATGATTAGAAATAGAGCACAGAAACACTGACTTTAACCATCAAACAGAGACCACAGAAAAACAGACTTGTAGCATCAAACAGAAGCTGCAGAAACATTGATCATACCATCAGAGAGAGATCACAGAAACACCGCCTTCTACCATCATACAGATACCACAGAAACTGCTTTCTACTGTCAGACACAGATGATAGAAATACTAGAAATACTGACTTCTGCCATCAAACAGAGCACTGAACACTTTCTACAATCAATTTTTTTTTATTTAATCTTTATTTATACAGGTAGTCTTATTGAGCCACGAGAACTCAATTTCAAGAGAGACCTGTTTAGGGAGCAGATGGTGGGGGTTAAGGGTCTTGCTCAGGGGCCCAGATTGGGGCGAATGAGGGTGGAGGCAGGTGTGGGTGTTTCACCTTTTACCACCCACATATTTTGATGTTGGTACTAGGGCTTTAATAGACTACTCAAGTAATCTATACATCGATTCCTGGGACATCTATGGAGTTTTTTTATTTCACGTTGAGTATTCGTAGGGACGTCATCACGTCACAGTTACAGAACAGAAAATGAATCAACTTCCTGTTTGGAGCACGTTGCAAACCGGTGTTACACCATATTCTGTGACCACTGTATATTATGACCGTAGGGGCAGTGTTGCACACACTGTTGCAGGTCACAGAATATGGTGTAACACCAGGTCCAGTCAACCGAACCAGCTTCCACTGAACTTGTTTCACAAACAAAAAGCAAAAAAAATTAATCTCTAAACCTATTAAAATACCTATAAACATTTTAATCTTTAAAATTAAACCTAATGTGCACCACCGCTGGCAGTGTTGTGGGGTGGTCGACCTCCTCACTGTTTTTAGTTTTGTTTTTGATGTGCCGCACATTTCTTTCTCTTTTGCAGCTTAATAATAATATCTAATAGTTTTGTTTGTCCTGTGATTTATTTGCAGTATGATAAATGGTAGGAGCATAAATGCTCCCAATGTTTTGTTGGTCTTTTTTGTTGTTGTTGTAAACAATAAATTACATTCTCTTGCGTTTTTATTTATTTATTTTTTTTTTTGCATTTTAAGATCCTATGACATCATCAACTACTCGAGTTCTACTCAAGCTTTATTATGTTAATGTCGAGTTAAAAAATTATGTACTCATTCAACCCCTAGGACATACACTAAGAAGAAATGACTAAAATGTGTAAACTTTGGCAAATAGGACATTTTGTCTCATTTGGAAAACAACACTATGATGCTCATGTTGCACGCTGATGCAACGCAGCTTACTGTGGCACATTCGTCAGTGTGTAACGCAGGGTTAGATGATTTGTGTTTCCTGGTGACAGAGTGGGGTGGATGATCCGAACTTCGCCTACAATTTGCTGACTGAGCTGACCCGAACATTTCTGGCTTATGCTGATAACGTGCGAGCTCAGGATTCGGCTGCGTATGCAATTCAGGTTCACACCTTCCACTCATACGTGTTTAACATGGCCTCTACTTTTTATTTATATTTTTCTATAACACCTGTTTGTGTGCATGATGTAATGTGCTCTGCAGGAACTTCTGTCTTTATTTGAGTGTCGTGAAGGCAGAACTGACTCATCAGGCCGCCGTCTGTGGAGGAGATTCCCAGAACACGTTCAAGAGATCCTGGAGCCTCACCTCAACAGCAGGTACTCCTCATCCATGAAGTTAGATTCACTGCATGCATCTCGTCCTGCTAGCTTTACTCACCTTTACTTGTGACCAGAGATGTCCCAAAACGATCACAAGTTTAGAATCAGACTACAGATAAAGACATTTTTCAGTGATTAGCACAAGAACAACTCGCTTCTCAGCTCCTGATCTGAGACCATTTATTTACTTCACATCAGTCGAGCCACAGCTGTAAGATGGCATCTGTTGTGACGTGCAGGCCTGAAAATTAAAGGCGCTGAGCACCAGTTGGGGTTCATGCTGTTGTGCGCAAAAAGCTTCACTAACAGATTGTCTAGCTGGTGCCAAACATTCAATTCAATTCAAAAATACTTTATTAATCCCAAAGGGAAATTATTTGTGGCTGTAAGTCGTTCTCCTTGTTTCATTGAGAGATGTTATACAGTAGATACTGATGGCTATAGGCAGGAAGGAGCTCTTGTAAATGTCCATCCCACAGTGGATCCTAAGAAACTGGCTGCAGATGCCGTCTGATCCGTCCACCCAGACTCGGCTGGTCTCTTGGTTTCCCCGGGCTGTAGGACCGCCCGAATGCCGGGCAGAGCTCCTCCCAGAACGATGGCCACTCCTCCCAGCAGCCTGACGAGCTCCTCATCACTGCAGACAGTCAACTGAAGGTGCAGAGGGACGATCCTGTCCTTCCACTGTCATGAGCCGTGTTTCCTGCTAGTTCCAGGATCTCAGTGGTCTGGCACTTGAACACAGCTGGCAGGTAGATGAGAATGCATCCACAGAACATTTCAACTCATTTGAGATTTGGCGCTGTAGTTGAGATATTATATGAGCTTTTGAGATGTTAATCAGCTGCTGTTGGTTGTAGAAAACTGCCTTGTTGTCATGGTTACGCATGTCCAAAACTAAAAAAAAGGTTTCAGTAAAAATCCTTCCAGCTGCACAGCATCTGTTACCAGAAGAAACAATCATCCAAACAAGTGATTTACATCCAGAAAAAGAGGAATTAAAGTTTCCAAAAGCAAAATGTCAGAATGAAAGTAACAGAGCTGCTCCAACATGCAGCCACCTCGAGTGGCGCAGTTCTAGAACATGGAGGCCACAGCTGCTTTAAAACAGTCACATACTGATACAGAGGTGAACGAAAGACAACTGGTTTATTAATCAGGCAGCTATTAAATAATTCAGTCATAAACAGCTTGAATATGTTTCTCTTTTCCTCTCCTTCCACTTCTCTCCCTCTCCACTGCTGTGCTGTGACTCTATGCTGTTATCTGAGTTGAAGAGGTGCTTATAGCAATGACTAAATGAGTGTGGAACATCTTCATTGTGATGGAGAAAAGGCTTTAGTTTTGCCACAAAAACTGTCCCTTTCCCCACGCTGAACTGTTTCTGACCGTGCACAGGTGGTCTTCAGCTGAAGCTGTGTTAGCATCATTGCAGCTAGCAGCACAGTCAGGTTTAAGCAGCACCATCTGGAACCACTCCCAATAAATTATTTCCAACACTGTTCATATTTACAAAGAAACTTGTCTGCATTAGTGAAACAAGTTGCTAAATAATGTAAATATCTGAACAAGTCTTGTCCAATTGTATTCCTAAATGACTCGTATCAGTTTCTGGAACTAAAAGCTTTTGAACAGGGAGTCCCTGCTTGTAATCAACCAATAATCATCCATCATATTTACCCGCTTCTTCCTTTTCGGGTCATGGAGGTCACTGGTGTCCATGTCCAGCTATCACTGTGCGAGAGGCGGGGGACAACCTGGACAGGTCTCCAGTTCATCACAGGGACACATAGAGACAATGTAGAGCCACCAGTTAGTCTAACATGCATGTTTTCTGTCTGTGGGAGAAAACCAGAGAACCTGGAGAAAACCCTCACATGCACAGAGAGAACATGCAAACTCCACCCAGAAAGACCCCAGGCTGGGATTTGAACCGACGGCCTTCTCCCTGAGAGGCGGCAGCTCTACCAACTGAGCCACCGTGCTGCCCCCTCCATTATTCTGTCCATTTTATTGTTTTTTCTTTGTTTGTGTGCAGATATAAGAGCAGTCAGAAGGAGGTGAACTGGTCTAAACTGAAGAAACCAGTGTACCTCAGCAGCAGAGGCAGCAAGTTCTCTGACTGGTCGGCCACCTGGGCTGGCTACCTGATCAGCAAGGTCAGCTGACCTCCTAACCTCTTGATTTCTAAAAGCCTTTCTTTTGTTGAATAAACAACACTCCCTTGTGTAGAAGTGTTAGTGGTTGATGTGTGTCTTCCAGGTGCGACATGAACTGGCCAGCAAGGTGTTCAAATGCTGTAGCTTCATCATCAAACACGACTACAAGGTCACCATCCACCTGCTGCCACACATCCTGGTCTACATGCTGCTGGGCTGCACACCTGCAGAGCAGCAAGAGGTCAGGAAACAGTCTGTGACTGTGTGTGTACTACTAGTGTGTTTTTAGTTCACATTTTTCTTACTTCATATCTTAGATCTTATTACTGTTTTTCATTTACACTCATTTTAATGCTTTTGTTGGATGTAACTGAGACCCTGTGTACACAATTTTGTTCCACCTCAAGTACCACATATGATGCGAATGACAAATAAAGAACCTTTGACTTTTGAGGCTGTGTCTCCAGCTCCATCCTGCAGCTTGAAGCAGCTGCTCCAGTTTGCTTTCAGTTCTCCTTCTGTTTCTAAGGTGACTGAGGAGATGCTGACCGTGCTGACTGAGGGTGACGGACGTGGTGGGGGCTGTGTCCAGCAGACAGTCTCCAGCCTGTCACAGCTCAGCACTCAGACTGTGTTCAGCATGCTGTCCCACCTCACACAGTGGAGCCGCCACGTTCTTTACTCCAAACCCAAAGTCAGCGGTAGGAGACGTCTGTCACTCTGTGTTAATGCACTCCATGTTTGCTCACCTCAATGATTTGTTGCACAGAAAAAATAAACTGTCTGATTGTAGAAAATAGAGATTATGATCGTGTGGATGCCTTCCTGAAGGGTATTCCACAGGATGTCCTGGCCAAGGCCTCCCTGCGGTCCAAAGCATACACCCGTGCCCTCATGCACTTTGAAGCTCACATTGTAGAAAACAAAGAAAACATCCAGGACCACCTCACTTTTCTGCAGGTCAGGCTGATTTAGGACTTTGTAGGATTTCTCAAGAGTTGTCACGATGCAGCTGTTGCATGCCTTTTGCTTTATGCTTTGCTGAGGTAGATGCTGTACGCTGCCATGCACGAGCCTGACGGAGTGAGAGGGGTCAACGCTCTAAGGAGGGAAGAACCATCTCTACGGGAACAGATACTTGAACACGAAAGCATAGGGCTGCTCCGAGACGCAACTGCCTGCTACGACCGTGCCATTCAGCTGGAGTCAGACCAGGTTCTCTCACTAACACCAGACCTACAAACTGTGAACATTTCTGTTTAACTAGTACATGCTTCAGTGCTCACTTAGCACCAGCTCGTTCTGTTTCCACCACCATTTTGGTTCTGAAAACAAAAAAAACCCAAATCACTGCTACCGTGACACTAACTCTTTGCTGGGTGCCATGTTTAAAAAGTTAATTTCATTTTCATTCTGCCTAATTCAGGGCAAAGCTACAGCATGGATCACATGACACATTAGCAGTACGATGACATGACTTGATCGTCTTCCTGCAGTTTGTGTGCACATTTTTATCTGCACTTGTGCATCACTGGACATGCATCAGAGCACAGCCCAGAGCTGCCTTCACCATCACTGTCATTAAATGAACACTGCTTGAAGCACTGTTTATACACAGTTTTAGCTTTTCTATTACCTATTGGTACCAAAGGACCTGTTAAATTACAGTTATGGAAATGTGAAATGCTGGTCGGCAGAGTAGGTGAAACAGACTGGTGATGAAGAGTCTGTGGTCTTCAGCAGGAAACAGTACAACAGAGGGAGGGCTCAGTCATTTACCAGAAGAAACATTAAATGTGACATCATGGCTTTTAATTAGCTCCCAGGCTAATGAAATGATACCACACTTATTCTTGGCCGTAGTGTTTTAAGAGCCAACATTAGCGCCAGGCCTGGTGTAGCTCTGGAGCCTCTAGTGAAAAACCCTCCCCATGAAAAACACGTTTGTCTTTCTTCTAGATCGGTCACTATCATGGAGTAATGACCTCAATGCTCGGCCTGGGTCAGCTTTCCACAGTCATCACACAGGTTAATGGAGTACTGGCCAATAAGTACGTCATGCTGTACATTGTGCACATATTTTGAGCTTCTTATGTCCTCCTCAGCAGTGCTTTGAGTTCGAGTCTTTATTTATGGGCGTTTAGGCAGCAGTGGAAGTCTGAGCTGAACACCTACAGAGTGGAGGCAGCCTGGAAGCTCGGGAAGTGGGACCTGCTGGAAGATTATTTGAGCTCAGGTTCAAATCAAACTCAGCAGCTTTAAAACTTGTCCCAAACTGAACCATTGATAACTGTGTTTGTCACCCGACTGCCAGACCACCAGTCAAATACATGGGGTGTACGGCTCGGCCAGCTGCTGCTGTCAGCTAAAAGGCAGGATGCTGAGAGTTTCTATGAGAAGCTGAAGCTGGTGAGGAAGGAGCAGGTCGTCCCTCTGTCTGCTGCCAGCTACGAGTGTGGAACCTACCAGAGAGGATACGAGTATATCGTCAGGTCTGCAGTCACACCTTAATGTCAGTAAGTCATATTGTTGTTCATTCTTAACTGGTGTTTTTGTTCAGGCTCCACATGCTCAGCGAGTTGGAGCACACGTTCACTGAGTTGCAGAAGAATAAGGAGGGCTCTGCCGCCAGTCTCAGCAAGCTTCCACCTCATTGGTCAGACCGACTGGAGATGACCCAGAACTCCTTCAGGGCCAAGGAGCCGATCCTGGCTCTGCGTCGGGCCCTGCTCAGCCTCGGACCACAGTAAGAGCGTAGAAACACTTGTAGTTGTCTGAACTAATGCTGGAGGTTAAAGTTTAGGCTTTCTTCTCTTTTTCTGTTTAGAATCAAATCATTTAATGTTGATTCACAGGATGAGAGAAATTTAAAAAGGTTGAGGTGAAGCTGGCTCGAGGAGTTAAAATTGTCTCTAACTCTGTTTTAAATTCAAGAGGTATTTTTGTACTTTAGAAAATAGTATTGTTTTATTAAAAATATATAAAGTTAAACCTTTTTCCCAATCTATGATCATATTTCAGCGACGGGTGAAGAACAAAAGAGGCCAACTTACAAACGTTTTATAGTAAAACAATAACCAGTAAGTTCTACGTTCTTTAGTAAAGACTGCAGATAAGAACTGTGATGTGCATCACTTCCTTCATCTTCCATCTCCACGCTCAGTTTGGGAATTTACAAAAACGTTTTATGTACAGTATAATCATGAAACTAATACACTGGAACAACATTTCCTTTTGTAACAAAGTGCAGAAAAAAGCCACTGATAAGTCAGGGTTATGTGGCTTAGCAGACAACCCCCCCCCCCCCCCCCCCATAATTAAAAAAAGCATGAAAAAATCCTGCACAAAGACGTCTTACAACAAGCGATGGAACAATCCAATGTTCAACCAGACATTTTAAAAGATCTTCAGGAAAACTTGAAGAATGGCTCAAAACTTTTGAGCACTTCTGGTTCTAAATTTCTTCAAGACATCAAATTGTAAAATTAGTTATTTTAGGTCATAATGAATTACCATATTTTTAGGAAAAAAATGGATGAAATGCAGCTAATTTAACCATTAAAGTGCATTTATTAAGTAAAAGTTAAATTGAGACACACATTTACTATAAAGTGGGGCAAACAAATAATTGTTTTTAGGTGTTTATCTTGTTAAATTTCAAAGAAATGCACAGCAAGTCCTCCTGTGCACGCTCCCACGGCCGAGTATCGGCTTTTGAAATGCAGCTGATTTGACCATCAAAGTGCATTTATTAAGCAAAAGTTAGACTGAGACAAACATTTACTATAATTTTGAGCAAACAAATAATAATTTTTAGGTGGTTATCTTGTTAAATTCTTCCTGTACACGCAGCCACCATATTGCAGCCAATTGATTTATGGCACAAAACCGACCCACATTTCTGGGTTCGGCCCACATTATCAGGTTTTCAGCGGAATCGTGTAATACACATATGTCAAAGTCAAGGCCCGCGGGCCGGATTCGGAATTAATTATCTATGGCCCCCTGGATGATATTTCATTATTATTAGAAACGGCCCGCAGTCCACAGCCGCACCGCTGGTGTTTTGCACGCACCAACACTACATTCCCCACAATGCAACGGTAGTAGGAAGGGGCAGATCCGATCCGGAGGCGTGTCTTATGAACCCAGAGTAACAAGACCCGCTTCACGTTACATTCAGGAAATCCATTGCAGTCAGCTGCAGCGTGCGGACTGAGTGAGTAGCACTGTAGCTAACAGCTAGCCAACTTTTCATCATAACATGTCGCTGTGTGGAAGTATTTTACACTAAACACCACAAGACAGCAACGTGCAATGTCTGCAGAGCCACAGCATCACATTAGACCGCGGTCAAGTTAGTTTTACGTTGGACATTCGAGCTCCGGGGCTTCAGCGGGACGCCACTCTCACTGAACCGAAACAGGGAGACCGACCGCGGCTAGCTGCGTCCAGTCCGACCCGCTGTCTGCCCGTCTCATCGGAGGGACAGGCAGAGAGTGGCTCACCGAAATCAGAGCGCCCACCCCAGATTGAACAAGAAAAACACATCGCTGTCGCCACAGAGCTCAAATGTTCACCGAGAAGTTGCTAAACTTCATCATAATTAATGACCAACAGCTATTAGCTGTAGAAAATGAAGGCTTTCACAACATGATACATGCAGCCAACAGTAAACAATCATAAAAAAGCATATTAATTAAAAATCACAAGAAAACTGTATTTAAAAAAAATGAAACATAAACAGCGACATTGTAAAACAATGTAAAATACTAAAAACAGGAACATGTCTGTGTTGATTTATGCCATTAACTTAGCAGATGTAAAGCTATTTAATATTGTATTTAATTCATTTATCCATTCATTTAAAAGAGACAAAATAAAAACAAATTCATCAAAAACAAAACACTGAATGAAAAGAGTGCAGAAAGAAAAAAAAATCTTATATCACCCCCTTAAAATAAACATTGAACCAGTCTGGCCCTTGGCTTGTAGCAAATTTGTTTGTTTTTTGCCCTCTGTGTATTTGACTTTGACATCCCTGCTCTAAATGCTCTTAATGTTATATTGTTAAGTTGTAATGTAATGGTAATGTAATGTTTTCTTTTGCATTTTTATTGTTGGATGTAACTGGGACCCTGTGTACATAATTTCGTTTCATCACATGTACCACATGTGGTGCAAATGACAATAAAGACTCTCTGACTCTGACTCTAAAAGTTGAAAAATTATAGCTAAAGGCTAAAAGTTACAAAACGGTAGCTAAAAGCCAAAACTTGTAAATTGCTAGTTAAAGCTAAAATTAGCATTAAAAAATCATATTAGAGCCAGTAGCTAAATGTTTCTGAGGATTTTTTTTAACTGGGTTCTTAACTGGAGATTTTTTTTTTAAACTAAAGGTAAAGATTCTTAAAAAAAAAAAGAAACTTCATAAACCAGAACTCGTAGCACCCCTCTCCTGAATTAGCTGAACGTTTTGATGTACAAACAGCTAAAAGAAGCACAAAGTAAACAGCGGTAGGATTTCAAAACAACCTACAGAAGAAGCTAAAGGAAAACCAAAGTGCTGACTCAGCGTTCAGTCAATGACAAATCCAGACACACGTGTGTGATTTCCCTGGTTGCTGCAGGTTCAGGCCCGGTGCTACCAGCTGCTGCTGTCGGTGTTCCAGCACGCCAACAGAGCCCTCTCCACGCCTTACATCCACGCCTTGGCGCCGCTCATGGTGGAGAAGCTGAAGGCCGTGGAGCGCAGTCGGCCGGGGACCGCCGCCGAGCTGCAGGCCGTGCAGGAGGGCATCAGGGTCCTGGAGAATCTGGTCAGCATGGGCGAAGAGAAGAACCGTGAGTATACCTTTGCTAATGGACAGCTAAAGTACGGTAATGGTTTCACTGAAGTGTTCGGCTCCATTAAAGCGTCGGCTGCCTCCAGCATTAAAGCATTACCAGCTCTTTTTAGAAGCCCTGCACTGGTTTACCGTCTGTTTCAGTATCGATTTAGACGTTGTGTTCTTCAGGCTGTCAGCTCTGTATGTTCCCTCTTTCTTACATAAATTATCAGTTAAATATGTAAAAGTATGTTAAGATGTTTTGTTTAGGTTTATAGTTCAGAGCCTTTTTTTAAACTTGATGCTTATTATGCACAGTTTGGTTTTCATCCGTCCGTCCGTGGACAATTGATAACGCCTTAACATAGGAATGTTAAACTGCGCGTTTGGACACCTCATGGGTCAAAGCATGATCCCTATTGATTTCAAGGTCATGGTGGTAAATGTCAAGGTCACAGGTGACCCCTTTGTGAAAACCTTTTTTAAGCTCTAACCCCACCGCCATGCGTTGTAGGAATGTCAAACTGCATAAATGGACTGGTCAACAGATTATCCAATTAATTTCAAGATCACTGGGTCAAAGGTCAAGGTCACTCCTTTATTAAAAACATTGTCATCCCAGTAACCTAGAAATGTCCTTTGTCCCTTAGATTGTCTCTTAGATTGTCCCTATCTGTCCGTCCATACGGCAGGACACAGCATGGTGTAGCTCCACATGTTTAGGACAGAAAATGTCCTCAGATTCTGGCTACACATTGATCTTAGTTTATTAAGACTAGGGATGCACAATATTGGATTTTGGGCCGATATCCAATATTTTTGTATACGTTCCTTTATCAGAACATATCCCTCATATAGATTATTTGCTATAAAAATTGTGCAACAGCTGTAAGAGCTGGTGTCATATATTCAGTAACAGCCATATGATCTGCATAGCACTTGGACTTATATTAAATGAAAAGTGTTAAATGTTATTTATTAGCATTAGTCACCTGCGATGATGTCTCACTTGTGGAGGCTTGTTCCAGGTTCCTAGCTGCAGTGTGGGATCCTCTGCACTCCTTTGCATGAAGGACATACTTTTTTAAGTTTTTGTCTATCCATTGTGCTGTAAGACTAATCTTGCTAACGAGGCTAACAGGACGTCCAAATGTCTGTGGTAAAACTCACCCAAGCGCTATCGGCTACATCAGAAATGACAGTTTGTAACTCGGCTAAGGTTACGTCAGAAAAATATATTTGACTGAGGACGATGTGGCGAGGCTCAATGTAATCCATAAATCTTCAGAATCCAATATCCTCAACAAAAAAGAAACCTTATACACCGCCGACATTTTGACTTCTTCCTCTCTTCCGTGATCAGATCAGGTAGGTGCGCGTGACGTCATCAGGTTGTGCTGCCGCTCCAGGCGTCCTTGTCACTATTGTCACACAAAAACAGCGTCTTTTATATCAGTGAGTTATTTTGATGGAATGGCCAATATTGAACTTTAATGCTAATATCGGCCGATACCATGCCGATAATATTGTGCATTAATCATGTATTTTTACTTTGTTTAATAACTACTAAAGATGATTAATTTTATAATTTAATTCTAACATATAGCTCATACTTTGTACTTGCTCTTTTTTTATTAAAATAAGCAATGAAAAACTGTCCAATCATAAATAAGAGCTCATTTTTATTAATTTTTTCTACTATCTTGCCTCTATTTCTCTTCTTTCTACTCCTAGGATTCCACTGAAAACTAGTAAAGCTCAATAATGATATTATATGATATGAATCTATGATTCTACCCTTGTATTTGAAATAGCCTGTCTTTGGTGGTAATCCTGAATGAATCTACAGGAGTAGAGGTTGAAATTTCTACACGGAAAATAGACTACCACTTTGTTTGGAGTGGTGCGCTTAGTTTTGGAGAGTTATTTGAAAGATGAGATGTCCAGTTTTTCCACTAAAATAAATGATAGGCCCTACCCTGGATGGAAGCACACACACAACAGTTTAAACAAACAAAATCTTTCTTCAGGCAAGAAGAAAGATTTTAATAGGAATTTTTTCACCTCCAATTCCAAATGTGTCCAGTTTCATTACTTTTTGTCTGTCTTAGCAGATCTCAATTGTAAATGAGTCTTCTAAGCTTAATGTTACTTATCTGTCTAGGTTGAATGAATGAAAACTGTAGACTAAGTGAAATCTCTTCACATACTGTATAACCCCAACTTCTCAGTTTTGTGGTCATAATACAATGTAGTCATGTATGTGACACAAAAATGCAATTAGATTAAGACTATTTCATCACGCATGTGACAGGATGCAAAAAATGAAAACTAAATTTCAAGTATTTCTTGCCATTTTGACATGTCCATTTGTTGTCTGCTCATTATTGCGTTTTTCCTCTTTACACTTTTTATTAATTACCGTAGTTTAGAAGTAATCAATGCTTCTTACAAGCAGGCCCAAATCCTTGTGATGTACACTCCAATAACAAATAAGTGAAACACAAAAACATCACAACTTTGTAGGCTAAAACTGCAAGTTTTACATTTTTAATAGAGGACCAACCACAAGTTTATTTAATATTAATTAAAATTGAACTAAAATTGCTGTTTGCCTTACTGATGAATTGTTCTCTGTTGGCGGCCTAACGTATCTTTGTTAGTTGTTGTAGCATAGCAGTTTGAGCATACAACACCACAAGTGTAGTTTTCATTAACTCATTACATGTAGCTACATTTTATATGCTTTGAGCAGGTTCCTGTTAGCAATGAGGGTTACTCTTCCCACCCCTTTCCTGGCATGAGAACTGTTGTAAATGCTTTCTTTATCCTTGGGAGAAAAGTTCAATAACTGCTCTTGTTCTTTTTCCTCCAGAGAACTGCCCTGTGGAGTAGCCATCAATTTTTTGGCTGCCCCTTTGTGTGCATGAGTGCACTCATGTTAGCGCGTGCCTTTTGGCCTCTTGTTTAATTATGGTGCAGATTATTGAGTCAGTGCTGAGCTCTCTTGATGTAGCCATCGTTTGCTGTCCCCACTGAATTCAAATAAAATGCTGTGGTCATTAGAGTTGCTCAAAAGTGTCACCCCAGCTTATCCTGTAATCACAGTAAACTGCCAACAAAGTTAGTCTGTTATGATAATGGTGCTCATTAAATTTTATTTAATTTTATTTGAATATTGACAAATAAAACTGGCAAGCTGAGCAATAATACTGCTTAATACTGGACATCTGCTTAATAATAATTATATTAATATGAATAATATTGATTTACTCCATTTGATCAAAGCTACATATTAACTTAAAAGTACAAAGTAAGAAGCAGAGTAAATAATAAAATCCTTTTTCAAATTAAGGTCTCAAACCACTGGTAGATAAATGTGCAGTCGTCCATGGGGCGTGTTGTTTTGCAGACAATACAGGCTGAGATTCAAACCATGTTCGTCATGCTAAATTACATGCAGTCATTGGATCTGTAGATCGATATTGACATTTAGACCTTTAGCCTTTGTCTTCTTTTATTTACATCTGTGTGTGCGGTTCTGTGTGTCACTATCACATCTATTCGCTCTCTGAGGGTGCACCTGAGTTCGCCAGCAGACCACAAGGACTTATGGCTTTTGCTTCATCCCTGACTTAAGACGGATGCTTGTATTTGCAAGAATCATATTATGTAATTGTGTTACATAAGTCAAGTCCTCAAGTGTATTACTCATAGATGGGTGAATACCAATTCCTTTCTGTGCCAAAGAGACATGTCCTCTTAGAGTATGCGTTTTTCTTTTTTTTTTTTTTTTTTTTTAATGGTCTTCTCTGTATGTAATTTATTGAATATTTATTACACAACATATCTCAGTGTTTTGCCTCTTGTTCACTCCTGTGCTAGGTGTGCACCATGGCGTCAAAATCTCATCCTCCTCTAATGAAGAAGCACAGTCAGACGGACTTGATAAGCCGCCTGAAGAGCCGGAAGATCCTTGGAGTTGGTGGCGAAGACGATGATGGCGAAGTGCACCGCTCAAAGGTCAGGTAGCCTCATATAAACGCTGCACTTTTTTCATATTATTATTATTATTATTATTATTGTTATTATTATTATTATTATTATTATTATTTACACAGGGACTGATGAGGACAGCAGTTTTCAAAGTCAAAGCCATTAACACAACAAACAGCTTGGATGTAAATGTAAACACTACAGTTAAACCATCATTAGTAAATGGCTACTGTTAGAGGAAATCATAAACATAAATGATTCTCCAACATAGATGCATTTATTAACCCAGAGGGATTCTTTTTAAAAGCCACAAGGGGCATCTAATTGGCTCATCTCTCTTTTGTGGGCATTTGCTTCTTACGCTTCAGTGAATTTAGATCACGTAATCCTCTAAGCTCTTGCATCTCCACTGAGATATGATGGGCTCCCCTGGGAGACTCCCTGCCTTTTTCATATAGTGTGTTACATTACTTCCTCACATTCGTTCGTTCATACATATTGACAGTGCATACCAAAACATAATGGCACACATGCTGGTGTGTTCAGAGACACACAAAATCACCTCTCATTTTATGCCACAGTTACAAACAGAGAACATTTTTTCCCCTTTTTGCTGGACTCAGATATCACAGTTTTAACATTGTTTTTTATTTTATTTATTTATTTATTTTTTTTATGCAAGATTGCATCACGTTGTGCATAGGCACAGCAGACAGTTCCGTACTGAAATATTAATCAGGCGAGTGAGAGATGGGAACAGAACAGAAGGGAGCAGGCATACGGTGGTGGCTGATAGCGTGTGATGAGATGTCAGCCCCCTTTCCTCAGCCCTCCTGAGTGTTTGTTTTCTCTCTCAATGTTTTAGCACGGAGCCTAACCCAGTCATCTGTCACATAAATCTCTTTCAAAAAGCATACTCGTGTATCAGCTACAAACTGACAAGTTACCTGTAAGGGTTGTGTGTCTCTTAGTATATTTTATATGATAATAATTTGATCAGAGAAAAAGTACTTTAGATATGATTCTGATAATGACTGATGAGTGAACAGTAAAGCATCACTTTAGCATCACATTAGCTAATGTTATCTATATGTGGTGTTTTGATAAGTGGGCTTCCATATTTGTATGTGACATGACCTACTTTTACAATTAAATACATGCTGTTACAAATGTTTTTTCAGTTACTTTTTATGCACTTCAGCCATGCTATAGTATGTTTTTAGGGAAAAGAACCACATGGGATCTGTTGTAAAAGTAAAGTTGTGTTGCTAGTATTGTGTGGAAATGCAAACAGTTGAAGTTTTCCTTGTGGTTCCTATAAACAAAGAAAGGAAGTGTAGGCTGCTGACAGTGTTTTCCTGCTTCCTTCACTGATAAGATTACTGGTCCTATTACAGATTTGATGGCAAAGAAAGAGCCATGTGCAAATGAATAAGTGCAAATGTACAAAGAGAGGTTTTCCATCATGAGTGTTGTTGCCAACAACTCATTTGACCCTTTAACGTGTTGGCTTAGTGCTGTAGTGATGTCGCAACAAACGAGGCTTGGCAGTGTGAAGTCAGGCCCTTATAACT
>JARVLU010000002.1:28616004-28628290 GCA_031762415.1 Simpsonichthys santanae | reverse complement strand
CAATGTAAAACAACTTCTAACGGCCATATTAATGTTTCTAAATGTGTTTTAATGTGTTTCCAAGCAGTTAGCTAACATAATACCATAAAAAAAAAAAAAAAAAAAAAACGAAAAAAAGATAAAATGCTGCAAAAAAAGTCCGCAAGGGGTGATGACGTCACTGGGGGGGCGACGGCTGTATACGCGAAACGCTGTAAACCAAGTCCACCGTAAACCGAGGACTACCTGTATATGTTAAATGGACTGTACTTATATAGAGCCTTTCTATCTGATCAAGACACTCAAAGCACTTTAGAATCTGTGCCTCATTTACCCATTCATACAGAACTCTACTAGATCTATACAACGCTAATTGAACAAATGATTCTAAAGAGACTACTCTGTGATTTAAATCACATTCAAACATTGACACATCTGAGGCAATGAGGGGTTCACTGTCTTGCCCAGAGACACTTCAACATGTGGCGGCTGGTGTGTATATATATTATAATTTCTATGTTTTCACATGAGGCTTTTCATCTGCTGTTTCTGGGCATATTTTAATGGTGTGACTCTGATAAGCCACTGTTGCTGCTAAGTTTTAATAACTTCAGGGCTTAAAGCTGAACAAAGCAGAGTTCCTTCATGTTCTTTGTGTTCTGCTGGCAGCTTTCAGACGCTGAAACACTAAAAGATTCACTGACAGATTCTACGTTTGTGTCTTTTGGATGAACTGACTCTTGGAGCTAATCAGCCCCAAACTTTCCGTCTCCTCACTTTGTCTCTTTCTGTTTGTCTTGCCAAGTCCCTCTTGTTCTGATGTTTGAAGGAACTGCCTCAGAAGATGTAGCCTTCATCTTGTTTCACATTATGTTCTACCTCTCTCTTCTCCATCCTCTGCACAGTTTCTAAACCTCATTCCGTTCCTTTTCTTTTATGCCATTCAGATGAAATGCTGTGGATGGACTGGTCCAGGCAACTGGTCGGAGAACCTTTTGATCAAGAACAGCACCCAGAAGCTCTACTCGTGCTCCTGTCGCAACGAGTCCCTGCCTGGTCCAGAACTGAGAGAAGGTGGCCTGTGCGAGTACATGTCTGCAGAACCGCCGGTCCATGAAACGGTACATCTGCTCTGCAGTCTGGATACCTCAGAGGCCGGGTCTACTTCCTGGTTATGTTCTCAAACCATTCTCAAGAAGTTCTGCATCATGACACGGCTAAAAGTTACTAACAGCAACATGATTGTTTTTATTTTTTTATCTGATTGGGATCTCTGTGTTATGGTACAGAAATGAAGAACAATACAACAAAGACATGAAATCTGTATTTGCCAACACCCCCTGTGGTCCTGACCATGCTCACACTGGTGTTTCTTCACCGTGGTTAAACTTGAGCAGCTCAGTGGAAGATAACCAGCACAGAGCTCACTGACAGCTGATTGGTCCATCACCAGGAAACCTCCACCGTGCTGTTGCTTTAGCTTCTTTCAGAACCGTTATGTTCTCTGAGCTCAGTAAACCCTGTTATTCTTCCAAAACCAGCAGCTGTGTTTTCAAAAGTCTCTGAGCATGTCTGCCTGAGATCACACAGCCATTTATCTCTCTCCAAACCAACCCCCCCCCCCCCCCCACCCCATGTCTTTTTTAACCCCCGTTTGTCCTCTGTTTCCTGTTGTCTCCTGCAGGGCTGTGTGAGCAGAGTGGAGAAATGGCTGCTGGACAACTGTGGAGTCATTCTGGGGATCTGTGCTGGTGTGGCAGTGGTGGAGGTAGCGTGTCCACTTCCTCCTGTTTGGATTGTTATTAACATTTTCCAGATAATCCTGTGGACACACTCATTTACAGTGACGACTGAATGACTTCAGCTGAAAAACACATTTTTAACAGAATGAATCAGAAAAACTGAAAAATGAGAAAACTGTTGCTAAAACGCTGCAATTAGCAAAACAGTAGATAAAATTTAAATGTATCACAGCAGCTGTTAAATGATAAAAATTTAAAAAATGCAGCTAAAATTCAGTGTTAGCAAAATCATAGGCTAAAGCTAATATTAGTGAAATTGTACTTGAAGAATAAATTTGTTAAGCCAAAAACTGAACACTAAAATGAGCACAGAGAAAAATGAAGACGACTGGCTGAAATAAATTATTTTGAAGGAATTTATTACATCTCAATGCTTCTATTGGGATTTGTTTTGCAAATAAAGTTACCGTATTTTACGCGGTGCATGTCGCACTGCCTATAAGTCACATCAGTCCAAAAATATCTAATAAAAAGGAAAACATCTATTACGCATCACCATTGACCACCCGGAAATGTGGACCGGTGTTGTTCCAAAAATTGATTGCTGCCAAATGGCGGCCACAGGAGTGTGCACGGGAGGACTTTAACAAGAATTTAACAAGATTAACACTTAAAAACAATTATTAGTTTGCTAGAAATTATAGCAAAGTTGTGTCTCAGTTGAACTTTTCATTAATAAATGCACTTCAGTGGTCACATCAGTTGCATTTCAAAAGCTGATTCACAGAAACATGAACGTGCAGAGAGCGACTCGCTGTGTAGTTCTTCACAATTTAACAAGATAAGCACCTAAAACAATTATTTGTTTGCTCAACTTCATAGCAAAGGTGTGTCTCAGTTGAACTTTTCATTAATAAAAAATGTGGTCACATCAGCTGCATTGCTTCGGGGCTTGGCAGAGAAATGGAGCTGATTTGACGGTTGCTCCAGATGAGCTGGATGAACGTGGCATTGTATGGCAAGCCGATTGTGTCATTAATAGCCACTTTTACCTGTTACATGACACAACAAGATGTCATACAAGTGCCATCTAGCAGCTGAAAATGTGTTCAATATTTTTAATAAGAATGAATTAAAATGATTATATCTCAGCCAAAACCTGGTTTATAAATATGAGAAAAAAATCCATAAATGCGTCACTTTGGCGTATAAGTCGCAGGGCATGTGAATTATGGAAAAAAAACTGACATAGGTCGAAAAATATGGTAAATAAATCAGAAAGTACAAGTTACCAAAAACTAAAAGTCAAAGTACACTATTTGTGATCGAGCTAATCATTTTGATATATGAATGTTTAAAGTAGAAAAAAGTTTGTAAAATAGTTTGATTGCAGAAAACTTTTATAAGGAACAGAGAGAAAAAACAGTCGATCGTATTCAGAATGGAAAACTGGAGGTCCACCACAGCAGATATCAAAGGGTTGTGCAAGCCAGAAGTTGCTCTAGTGAGTTGTTTTCTAGGGAGGACTAGGCTGTAATCTGCCCCCTGCTGGTTAAACAGTGTAATCCCTGTCAAGTAAAGTTTACACTTTACATTTACAGATAAATATACAAGTTTTCCCAGGTGAAGGTAAAGCATGTGAATATGTTTTCCATGACAGATCTGAAGAATAAAAGATTAAATACAGTCCTTTACGTGGCTCTGGAGAAGACTTTATCTTCTTGAGGAGTTCTTGAATGAAGCACCTGCACTTGTTTGGGTGAACGTTGTGTGAACGGTGGTCGGTTAGATTCCCGTGACAATCTGACTTCTCTGTTTGCTCCAGCTCCTGGGGATGATCCTGTCCATGTGTCTGTGCAAGAGCGTCGTCCAGGAGGATTACACCAAAGTACCCAAGTACTGAGATGAAGACGGAGCCACTACCCCCCCCCCCAACACCCACACCACACACACACACACACACAGCTGTCTCCACCATTCGAGCTCCTTGTGTCTGCACAGCTGTGTAAAGTTCTCTTGCACACGCGCACCTCTCAGTCAGGCTTGACTCTTGTCGACCATAAGTTCATTGTTTTATCTTTTGTGTTTCGTTGTGTTTAGTTGGAACTTTAGGGATTTTGTCGTTCAACGCCATGAAATGTTTGTTTATTTTTAATTTTTTTTTAATTGGTTAGCTTTAGTCGAGGAAGAGGTTCATTTGGTGGTAGATGGAGTTTTTACATGCAGATCTGTGCATGTGTGCATGTGTGTTCCTGCACAGTATTTTTGGTGCTGTGGGTGGAGGCCGGGCCGGGGCCAGAGCTGCTGCGGTGGAGGTTTTTGCTCTTCCACAGTCAGCCCTCTGCACCCAGTTACCCTGATATTAACCTCTGCTGACCCCCCACCACAACACACACACCACTGTTACCCATCATCCTCTGTGTCTCACTCTCTTCCTGTTGGGTCTTTAAAACAAACAGTTCTGCATGAAGAACGTGTGCGTGCGACGTGTTACTGTCATTTTGTCCTTTATTTGCTCACTTCATCTGTGCGTGTTGTTGAACTGTACATATGTCTTTAAGGGATTACAGGACTTGAGCGCTCGGTCAGCGTTTTATATGGGAACATTTTCACCCACGTGCTCTTGTTTTAAGAGTCCTACTGTCCTTGGCTTCCTCTGTTTACAGCGTGCAGAGAGAAGCGAGCGTCGCTGCTCTGTTTAGATCTGAATCAGAGAAAGTGCAGCTCTGCAGGTGAAGCTCTCATCTCTCCTGACGTTCTGTTTGTGTTTCTGTAACAGACACTCACGACCTTCATTGAAGCTCCTGATGCTGGCAATTCATTTCAGAAGTTGTTCTTTTTACTGTATTTTTTATAACAGTGAGAAAACAGCTGCTGTGCGACCACAATGCTTTATGTATTTTTATTATTATTGTTATCTGTAACGTCAGAGACAGAAGTTTGAGAAACTTATAAATTCAAGACATCTTTGGTTTGAAAACCACCTTTAATCATCTAACTCCTTCTTCCTTTAAAAAAACATTTCCTCTCCTCATTATTTTACTGCTTCCACTACATTTCACTTTCAGCTGCGTTTTTGGGGTCTTGTGTTGAGGGGATAGCACTTTGTATGTGGTCTGAAGTGGCCATTTTTATATCGTCTGACAGGAGTTTTCAAATCAAGGAGGAAATTACCAGTCATCAAAGTTATGGACCGCTTCGTTTCTATTGATCTGAAACCTTCTACATTAAGTTAATTTGATTCCTTTTATTTTGAAATGAAGGCTTTTTATTGTTTTAAAATATTTTGTATACAGATGTTTGGTAGAAAAAAAAGTTATGTTTAAAAACTTTTTATGTTTTTATTTTTTTGTTATTGAAAACTTTAAATAAACCTGAAACACAAAAATAAGAGTACATGTGCATTTATTTAATTCCCAGCAGTTCTGTGCAGACAGAGCTCAACAAATGGACCATGATGATTTCTGTGTTGTGGCCTTGTAGTACTCCAAGCAGCCAGGAGATGGCGGTGTATCTCCATTTTACTTTGAAGCCATTTGCTGAAAATCCAATTGGAGTAAATCGGGGCTATTCAACTAAACTGCTCAGGAGCCAGACATCCAGCAATTAAAGTCATTATGTAAATAAATCAAGTATTACAATGATCTTTAACATTTTAAATTTGTTTATTTTATTGCATTGAATCATAAATGCAGTAAACAGAAGCCAAACTCAGTTGAATAACTCCATCCATATCTTTTTTCTGTTTCTTCCTTTGTGGGTTGCAGGGGTCACTGGTGCCCATATCCAGAACATCACTGTGCGAGAGGACTTGTCTCCAGTCCATCACAGGGACACATAGAGACAAATGAGACAACCTCTCACACCTAGAGACAATTTAGAGTTATTAATC
The DNA here is from genome assembly GCA_031762415.1 of Simpsonichthys santanae. Lineage (NCBI taxonomy): Eukaryota > Metazoa > Chordata > Actinopteri > Cyprinodontiformes > Rivulidae > Simpsonichthys > Simpsonichthys santanae. The sequence continues at coordinate 28,622,677 of JARVLU010000002.1, read as the reverse complement.
AGTCTAACATGCATGTTTTTGGTCTGGGAGGAAACTGGAGTACCTGGAGAAACCCCACTCATGCACAAAGAGAACATGCAAGCTCCACCCAGAAAGCCGCCTGGCCTGGATTCAAGCCGGCAACATTGCTGAGAGGTGGCAGCTCTACTAACTGCACCACCGAGCCGCCCCACAATTGGAGTACATCAATGTAAGCAAAAGACAACTCATCACCATGTGGTCCTAAATACTGTACTGTATATAATTGGTGAAATTTGCAGTTGTATATGATTCAAAACAAGAAATGAGTCTTTACCTTTCTATTTGTAAACCTCTCAGGTGAATAATGATGTGGTTTGTTGCCTATTTGATATTTTGATTAATTCCCACTCATGATCCCTGAGGCTCAACAGGACAAACAGAAATTCTCCTCATAGAAGATTATTTGTCTGCTTTAACCGTGTAGAGACTTGATAAAAAGTGCATGATTTTAAAAGATATGTCTCGTGATGTCATGCAGACATAAATACAGCCTTTCACCATCACCTGCTGCTTTAAACCTGAACAACATCCACTATGATCTAGATGTTGTGAACAGAAGAGCTTAGTCCCACTCAGGAACCAGACTTTCAGTGACTCAGCAGAGTTCAGTCCTGTCAGGCCTCTTCTTATAATTTGGAATGACTTCTGTATATTCAGTCTTTCTGGACACTGAAATATTCATGACTCTATTTTGGTTTAATGTAAAACAGAGATGCACTGCTCTTTCTGTCTTGGACGCACATCTACAAACCATTAAATCTGGAGTCCACAGTCTTACAAACACAAAAGTGAAGGATGTAGTTAACTTGACAGGTTTAGAGCTAAAGTTTGATGTGTCAGTAGCTGAGAGTCATCCTCAACACACACACTGAGCACCAACAGATGTCACAGGATCTTTATCAGATCATGCATGTTATTTACAGCCCAAACTAAAAGATGGTCCTTGTTGACCAAGCTGGCCTTAAGGCAGCAGGTGATCTGCAGTTCTTCAAACAACGCTCAGCCTTTAATGGTTCTGTTATTAGAGCCATGAGCTGCAGGTAGATGCTGTTTCACTGAGCTCAGAAAGAAGCCACATGAGTTCTCACTGACATGCAGCTTCAAGGACAGGAGGCAAGAAGAGCAGGTGGACAAACAGGAAGTTTAAATATTTTCAGGCAAATATCAATAATAATTATTATTATAACCTTTATTTTACCAGATAGGTCAGCTGAGGACCAGTTCACTGATGATGATGATGATGATGATGATGATGGCCTGGCTACGAACAGGAACAATGGGAGCAGCAATGATTAAAAACAGAATGGAAAAAAAAAAAAAAAAAAAAAAAAAAAAAAAAAAAAAAAAAAAAAAAAAACAGAATGAACCCCTGAACATGACTGAAGGAACAAACAGCTGAAACTGATCAGTTTGGGTCATCTACAGTAAATGAAAAGCTTATTATTATTATTATTATTATTATTATTATTATTATTTAGCCACAGAACAAGTTAAATGTTTGACTTAAATTGACTAGAGAAACTACCGATGATCTTTTTGTGTAGTTTATGGAAGGGAAGAAGAAATCAGATCTGAAGACCCTCGGTTGAGTTGGTTAGTCTCTGACACAAAACCAGTTATTGTTTCTTTGATTTCTGGACTTTTTTTGTTAAACAAAACTATCCTGATCATTCAAAAAAAATAAATTACATGCAATATACTAGTTAACAGCTTTTAGCAAGCCATTTCTGCATTTACTCAACATCCTTGATGTCAAGCATCTTTACCAACTGAACATTATTGAACTTGTTCAACTAATAACTAAAACTTTTTTTGCAAACAAGCAGCACTTTTGCTAAACTAGGTGAAGCAGAAAAGTACTCAGCCATGTTGTTCTAGCAGCCTAAAAGTCCTAACTAGTTGGCTTTAAACACACCAGTGGACCACTGAACCAAATTATTTGATTGTACAAGTTCACTACTTATTAAACTATACATACTAGTTGATTAGTGCAACCTAAAAATTTAATTAGCCAACCAGTACACTCCAAAAATTACTGGTTCTCAACCCTGGTCCTTGAGGAACACCATCCTGCATTTTTTAGTTAGCTGCTTTGACACTCCTGATTTGAGTGACTGGGTGATTAACAGACTTCTGTAGAACATGAGGAAGTCATTAAATCATTGAGTCAGGCGTGTTGGAGCAGAGGAACAACTGGAACATGCAGGACAGTGTTTGTTGAGGGCCAGGGCTGGAACCATCCATCATCTTCTTCTTTTCTGGGTCATGACAGCAGGTCTCTCGTGTAAATGAGTCGTGAAGGCTCAGTGGGAACTAACCTGTATAAGTAAAGGTCTAATATAAGGGTCATTGGTGTCCATATCCAGCAGTCATTGTGCGAGAGGCGGGGGACACCCTGGACAGGTCTCCAGTCCATCACAGGGACACACAGAGACAAATGAGACAAACAACCATTCTCTCTCACACACACACCTAGAGACAATTTAGAATTACCAATCAGTCTAACATGCATGTTTTTTGGTCTGTGGGAGTACCTGGAGAAAACCCACGCAGCACAGAGAGAACATGCAAACTCAAGGACTCGAGATTTGATCCAACAACCTTCTTGCTGAGAGGCGGGCAGCTCTACCAACTGCACCACCGTGTTGCAGGGGTTGGGAACCACTGCTCTAAAAGACTCACTTGTCAACTAGTTGACAATTCTTTTGTCATGATTAACTAGTTCAAAAATGCGTCAATAAGTTGAACAGTGACAGACTGAGTACTTATGAGCTCCAAAACAGTAAGTTTGTTAACCAGGTGACACTCTTTAGTGCACTGGTTATTGAGTACAATACAACTTTATTTATAAAGCACTTTAAAACAACACCGTTGGCCAAAGTGCTGTGCACTAACACATACAAGCACAAAAACTACACTGCCTGTCCAAAAAATGTGCCACCTGGATTTAACTAAGTAAATAGTTATGAGCCTCCTGTGTTTTGGAGCCTAATTAACTAAGTTTAGATGCAGTAAGGACAGAAATGTGCAAACTAATCAGCTAGTCAGCATTTTGAAGTTTTCTTGCTGCCAAGTCAAACTTTAGGACTTCAGTTGTTTCTGATGTTGGTTACGTTGTATGACAGTGGTCGACTACTTGGTGAAGCGACCACTGCTACGTTGAAAAAGCCAACAAGTCTGGATTTTTCAGCTTCTGGTGCGGCAGCATTTCTGAGCAGTATGGCTTCTCTTCTTTAACACCACTTGTTTCATGTGAAGGTGTTTTTGAAGTAACAATGTAAAATGTGCAGCCAGTGCAAATCTCTTGCCATCACTGCTGCTCTCATACGTGCGACTGTTTCCCTCCATGCTGGCTGTTGAAATCCTGTCCATGACAGCAGAACTTCCTGCTGCTGCTCCAGATGATGTCTTCATCTGAACACAGACAAATAAATGAGGTCGGGGTCAAACACAACAAGGAAGGATGCTCTTCATACACAAGTGGCGTCCGTCAGAGTGAGGTCTCCAGGCAGAGGAAGTGAGACGGAACCCGCTGAGACCAAATGTGATCATAAAGTGAAAGATGTGGAGTCGGATGTCCGATGTGCATCAAAACACTGGGAGGGAGTTAATGAGAGAAAATAATGAAACAAAGATTTGTTTGAACGAGGAAAGTTTGAAATGAAACTTTGTAACACTTCTGTGTTGATGTGGCGCTGGACATATTTTTATACTGACTACAATCAATCATGAACTGTTTGATCAATCTTAAGGATATCACTTCTGTTACTATTGTCTCCCTAATAAACTGTGTTTAGATCTGGTGTGGTAGTAGCTGAGACTGATTCCCACCATGTATTCTGAGCACTAACATACTTCACATGATCTTTGTTTAAAATGTCTACGTTACCTATTTGAAGTCAGCAGTGTCTGTCAGAATAGTTTATTATAAACCAGCAGGCGGATTTTAATGGAACTTTCAGGAATCGTTATGTGGACTTCTACACATGTTTAGGATCCAACTCAATTCAAGATGGCCCCCATGGCCAGCTGACCTCAGAAAACACAACAATGGCTATAGTTCAATCCATTTTACAAATATTGTTCTAAAATTAGGTGCAGCTGTAGCTGAAACCTAGTCATTATAATATTGTTGTTGTTTTTTTGCCATATAGGTCACAGTTTTTTGCATATTTAGCTTTTTTTTCTTTCCATATTTATAAACCAATTTTTGGCTGTGATATGACAGTTCTCTTTCATTCTAACTGAAAATATTGAACACTACCATTTTCAGCTGCTAGATGGCACTCGGGTATTATGGCATGCCACTGTGTCATGTAATAGGTAAAAATGTCTATTAATGACAAAACTGGCTTGCCATAGCCTGCCACCTTCATCTGCCTGGAGCAACCAATCAGATTAAATTCGCTGCACTGCCCCGGTGAAATGAACCTGATAGGCTGATATGACCGTCAAGGTACATTTATTAAGTAAAAGTTCAACTGAGACACACCTTACGAAAACAAATAATTATTTTAGTTACTTATCTTGTTAAATTTCAAAGAAATGGACAGCAAGTCGCCCTCTGTGCGTTCATGTTTCTGCACATAGGCTTTTGAAATGAACCTGATTTGACCGTCAAAGTGCATTTATTAAGGAAATGTTAGACTGAGACACACCTTTACTATACTGTAATTTTGAGCAAACAAATGATTGTTTTTAGGTGTTAATCTTGATAAATTTTTCTTAAAGTCCTCCCGTGCACGCTCCCGCTGCCACCATTTGGCAACCATTCCATTTCTGGAACAACACCAGCCCACATTTCCATGTTGTCAGCGGTGACTCTTAACAAATGCCACGCTTCAGCTGTGACGCATAATAGATGCGACTTATAGGACGGTGTGATGCGTACGGCGGAAAATACGGTACTTCTAGTATCACTTGTATGAGATCTTTGCTTAAAACTTTAGCTGTTTGTCTGTTAATAAAATATCCAATGAACCAATAAAACTCTCATTGAAAACTTTCACTCCTCCAGTAAACACCATGTTGTTAATAATGAAGAGCTCATCAGATGATGGTGGAAGTCTCTCTGCAGCTCCACCTCTCAGCTTCCTGTCCACTGGACTCATCAGCAGCCACCACCTCCACCTGCAGACTGACCTCGACCCCCATCCCCTCTGAATGGTCCCTTTCCTCCCTCACTTGTCTTTCCTGTTTGCCATCTGCTCGACAGAGATGTATAATAGCATCAGAGGCCGGGTCCAGCCAGAGCCTGGTGCAGATTAATTTTAAAGCCTCAGTGGCACTGATCAGAAATGAGCGGTGTGAGTGCCAGTGCCTCTGTGTGAGCTGGGAGGAGGACCAGTCTACTTCCATTAGCTCTTCAAATTGTTTCAGAGGTAGGCAGGGAGGCGGCAAGTGGCTTCAGGTCAGTGGGTGTCCTCCGCCTCATTTCCTGCCCAGCGGCTTGTAGAGTCTAAGAATGATGGACTGACTCCCTCTCTCCCTCCTTCCTCTCACCTCAGCTCTTTTTGCCTCTGTATTTCCCCTTGTGGGCAAATCTACCTCGATAAGGGAAAAGCTCCCCTCTCCCTCCACGTGGCCCCGTTGGCCTCCGCAGGATAAAAGCTGCTGAAGTCACTCTGGCACGGCTCCAGCAGCTCCAGCCAAACACAAGGGAGCATCAGCAGAGTCTGGAAAAACATTTGGTTTCCAGCAGAGTTCAGTGATGGAGGTGAGAGGTGGGAGGGGGTTAGTTTGGGTGAGGAGTGACAGACTTTTTTTTTTTTTTAAATCCTGCGAAAACAAGAATATAACCGTCATCTGCCAGTAAAAAAGGCTGAGAGCTTCCACAAACAGTGAAACATCTTTTGAGGCAATGTTTCTCTGCTCTGAGCACATTCTTGGCACATGTTACCGTCTGTTTGTGCATGAGATAAATGTGCACATGGATTTGGTGCTGCACACAGTAGACCTCCGTTTTCATCCTCTGTGAAGACCAAAATAAACTGATCTATTTTTATTAGGACTTAAGCTCTTTATTCAAAATTATTTGTGATTTAAAATCTCTTCTATTTTTTAAAAACATGCTGTTGTTTTCATGATCATGCATAAAATCTTTTTTTTTTCTTTTTCTTTTTCTTTTTTATCTATTTACATTTAACTCAAAACTTTTGTTCGGTTCTTTTAGGCTGAAATGTTATTTTATTGTCATTTATTTTAAATTAGTGTTCTACTAAACCCACCAGCACATAACTATAGTTCAACACAGATATTATGAATAAATTAAGAACTGATGTGCCCCATTGCTGAGAGATTTGAACAGTGAATGTTTGTAGTTTTCAAGATGAGTTTCTCTGGACTGGAACTGCACAAAGGATGTGCGTACAGGACTCCTTCATGTTTTTTGATGCAAGGTATTCAAGTGAGTAATAGTTATAATATCATGGGGCGTGGGGGGTGGGGGTTTGCCTGCAGGCAACAGCAGAGTGGTGGTATGGTGGCCCTGAGGTGTGAGTGAGCAACATTTGAAAAGACAGAATCACATTAGAAAAAGTGGAATTATATTTGAAAAAACAGAATCATTCCAAAATTATATAATTTCCGTATTTTTAAACATGATTCCGTTTTTTTTTTTTTTTTTTTTTTTTTTTTTTTTTTTTTTTTTTTT
>JARVLU010000002.1:28541692-28558376 GCA_031762415.1 Simpsonichthys santanae | reverse complement strand
ATATACAGTACAGTATTTACATTTCTCAACTTTCATGTTGCATTTTTTTATTTTTCAATACATTTTTTTCTGTCTGAAAACATTGAGCCATTTCAACCATTCATAAAACAAAATGTTCAGAGATCAGTGCTGCCAGACTTTTTGATTTTTATAACTTTTATACTTTTCAAAGCATTTTACTTTATTTACAAATATTTTACTTTAAAATTAAATTAAGAATTTGTGAATTTCTTCAAAGACTTTGTGTCTTTTACATCTTCAGGGCACTCTATTTTGTCATCTTTTACTACTTTTAGCCTTTAGCTACTATTCTGCTAGTTTTAGCTAGCCTTTGCTACTTCTAGCTTCCTAGAAATCATTCAGTGAAATCATGTCTACAGCTGATAGAGTGAACCTGACTGAAGATGGCCTCACAGTTAATTAGTGTTATCAAACACAACACTGACAGTCAGTTTTACTGATACTGAGCTAAAATTTGGTGTGGTCGTAGCTGAGAGTCGTCCTCAACACACACTCTGCGTTAAGGGCAGGGAATTAGTTTTAAACGTTGCCAATAAGTACTGGGGTCAAGCTTGAATTCATTTTATTGAAATTTGTCAGTGGATGGACGTGGACCAAGATGGCTTCCACCGCTACTCAATATGAGCTGACACAGAACTGCTATAACTTGGTCCGTTTTACAGCTATGAAGCTAAAATGGAATGTGTTAGCAGGTGAGAGGTAAAAAAAAAAATTACATTAGAGCTCAGATTATTGCATGAGATTATTCATAACTTTACTTTCAAGGTTTGACCAAAACTGCCTAATCATCATTAATAATAATCGTTTCTCACATCATGGAGATTTGACCTAGAAGTGAGCAGGCGATGAGCATTTCTTCAAGGAGTGTTAGACCTTCAGTCAGATGTTCTGATGAGCACCACTCAGTAGTTTAGGAGTAACCAGATTATTTCTGTGACTTGGACCTGATTTCACCCAGAAGCTGCAGTAAATGTTTGACCCAATGAAGGGACAGATAATTAACTGTTGTATACATGTCTTCCAGGGCCAAGGGTGCAAGAAACGCCTCCTTCAGAGACAGAGCAACATGTTTTTTATTAGATAGACAGAAGATGTCACAGTGGTTCTGACATTATCATTAGAATAACACGACGAACCTGCCGCCACTCTCCAAGATAAGATCCAGTCAATGACATGCTGTGGCTAGAGCCAGGAGCCTCGTGCCTCACTCGACTGCAGCGCTTCATACAACTGTCCTCGAGCTCATCGCACGCCCTGCACGCCTGGAGGAGACAAACAGACACGTGTAGTTGGCCTGAATCCAATCCAGTTTGAATCCCATCAAGTCTGAACGTTATTCTTTTTAAAAGGAAATAAAGTGTCACGACTGAACGTGTTCAAAAAGGAGCAGGAAGAAGCTCATTTCAAAAACGAATAATTGTGCATCACTTCATAAAATAATCCTTAACTTCAATTCTTAAGCTTTTTTAGACCCTAAATCTAATTTAAAACTCATCACATCCATCCCATAATTTAAAGTGAATCACAGAACAATGTTTCATTTTGACACAAAGCAGAAGCAAACACTGACAAATCATAATTCCTCGTGTGTTGTACTGTTTTTTATTTTTCATGGTGAAATTCTGGCAACCACACTCAGAAATATTTAACCCTAACTTTTAAGATACAGTATATGTAATTTTATTAATGACAAATTCCCATTTACTTTTTTTGTTGATAATTTTAACACAAACCTCTAATAGTTAGTTGGTGTTAGTTGGTGTTTTTCTTAGTTCACATCTTAGATCTTAGTAATGTTTTATTTTACATTTTATTATTGGATGTAACTGGGACCCTGTGTACATAATTTCGTTTCATCACATGTACCACATGTGGTGCAAATGACAATAAAGACTCTCTGACTCTGACTGACTCTGAAAAAACGTGTTTAAAATGCCGTTCCCGTTCGCCATGTGGTTTCAGTTTCAAGTTACGGCCGAAAATCCGGAGTTACGGCCGCCACGTGGTGGGCGCTCCGACTTACGGCAAAATTGAGTTACGAACGGTCCTTAGGTCCGGACTTCGTTCGTAACTCGAGGACTGCCTGTATATGTTTAGGTGCAATCAAGGAAGATGGCTTACAGACAGACCAGAGCTAAGCTCAAATAAATAAAGGGAACACCTAAACAAAACAATGCAACTCCAAATCAGTCACACCTTTGTGGAATCAGTGTCACCAGTTAGATAGTAACGCTTACTGTGAATCAATTTCACCTGCTGCTGTGCAAATGGAACACACATCAGCTGGAATTAGAGGCAATTAGCAAGACAACCCCTATTAAAAGAGTGATTCTGCAGGTGGTGACCACAGGCCATTTCTCTGTTCTCGTCCTTTCTGGTTGAACTTTTAGTCACGTTTTCATTTTGTCAGTGCTGTCACACATAGAGTCATCATGAGGAATTTTTTACAGCCCACATAAGTTGCTCAAGTAGTGCAGCTAACCCCAGATCATCAATGTGAGTGGTGGCAAGAAGATTTGCTGTGTCTTTCAGCACAGTGTCTAGAGCAAGGAATAGGTACCAGGAGACAGGCCAGTATACCAGGAGACATGGAGGGTGCCGCAGGAGAGCTCCAACACAGCAGCAGGACCGCTACCTCGTCCTTTGTGCAAGGAGGAACAAGAGGTCCACTGCCAGGGCCCTACAAAATGACAGCAGGCCACTAATGCGCATGTTTCCACTCAAACTGTCAGAAACAGACTACACGAGAGTGGTATGAGGGCCTGACGTCCACATATACTGTAGGGCCTGTGCTTACAGCCCAACACTGTGCAGGATGATTGGCGTTTGCTAGAGAACACCAAAATTGGCAGATTCGACATTGGCACCCTGTGCTCTTCACAGATGAAAGCAGGTTCACACTGAGCACATGTGACAGACGTGACAGCATCTGGAGACACCGTGGAGAACATTATGCTGCCTGCAACATCCTCCAGCATGATCGGTTTGGTGGTGTGTCAGTCCTGGTATGGGGAGGCATTTCTTTGGATGGCCGCACAGCCCTCCATGTGCTAGCCAGAGGTGCCCTGACTGCCATAAGATCCTCAGACCCATTGTGAGACCATATGCTCGTGCAGTGGGCCCTGGGTTCCTTCTTATGCATGACAATGCTAGGCCTCATGTGGCTGAAGTGTGTCAGCAGTTCCTGCATGATGAGAGCATTGATGTTATGGATTGGCCTGCCCGTTCCCCAGACCTGAATCCAATTGAGCACATCTGGGACATCATGTTTTGGTCAATCCATCAATTGGCCACATCGCTCCACAGACTGTTCAGGAGCTAAGTGAAGCTCTAATCCAAGTCTGGGAAGAGATTCCTCAGGAGAACATCCACTGTCTCATCGGGAACATGCCCAGGTATTGTTGGGAGGTCATACAGGCACGTGGAGGCTACACACACACACACACACTATGGAACCTCATTTAGACTTGAGAGACATTCAGTGATGTTGAATCAGCCTGTCATGCTATTTTCCACTTTCGTATTGAGTATGAATCCAATTCCAGATCTCCGTGGTGTAATAATTTTGATTTACATTGATAATTTTTATGTTATTTGCTTCTTAATCAATTCCACTGTGCTAATGATAAAGTTTGTCAATGAGAATATTTAATTAATTGAGGTCTAGGATGTTTATTTTAGTGTTCCCTTTAATTTTGTGAGCAGTGTACATGTAACATCCAGAGTCTCTGCATCCTAATGTTTAGGACATTGGTTTTAATGGTCCTTATTCTGGGGGACTTGTTTTTTTGTTTATATTTTAATTTTAAGTCAAATATATATTTATTTTTAATTCCTAATTACTCAAAAACTGTTTTTATGAGGTTCTACTAACTATAAACGGCTAGGGGAAATTAGCAAGCAAAAACTCAAGAAGATAAAACTGGCTGGGAGGGCCAATATTTTAAAGTTAAAACATCTGTTTTGAGCTAAATGACTCAAGTGAGAGTATTGAGATGTTTGAGACTAAAATAGACTCTGAAAATGTTGTTTTCGGGTTTCTGAGGTGACACGTTGAGCTGCCAGAACTGAAAATGTCACAAAGAGGAAAAACAAAACACTGCAAATGTGGCATTTTGAACCATCGTGAGTCATCTGTGTAGTTTCCCACAAGAGTGAGTTCATAGACAGCATGTTTTGATATTTTAAGAATCAATTTAGCATGCAAACTGTGCCACAAACGTGTTTTTTGTGTGTGTGTGTGTGTGTGTGGGGGGGGGGGGGGGGGTTGGAGGAGGAAGAAAAAGCCTTTAAAGTATCTTTTAAAAAGCAAATCTGGACTGAAGGGCCCAACCATCTTTGAATGAGCGCCTGATGTTCCCTTTGTGCTGTCATACAGCTGTTAGCAGATGTTCCAAACGTCAGGAGGTGGGCTGCAGTTCATTTTCATCTCGAGGGCTCATCAGTCACCCACCTCAGCATTACAGTCAGCAGAGGTAAATGAGATGACACCTGAAAGAAGATGATCGTAAAACCATCGAAGAAGCTATATTTATAAAAGCAGAAACAAAAACAAGTGTTGACGATAAAGATCAGCCCACTATTTATATATACATGTACAGTATATAAAAAAGGCAAAATAATGCCTCTATGAAGCAGACAGACGTTGAGTAATAAGACTTTTCTTTAGTAATACATGCAAATACCGTAAGTAAAGAAACACACACTGGGTTGGTATTTATTAAAGCCAATACGTGCACTGTTAAATATATGGTTAGTATTTCTTCAAGTTCTTTATTTTATAGGTGAAAGGCAGTTTTTACTAGTGTTGCTACGTTTGTGACCATTGAGTGCAGATTTGACTTGCCTCTGAGCTGCTATGGTGTTTTACTGAAAGTGTGCAGAGATAAGATCTCTCCCAGGGACGCATGTACAGGAAACAACATCTGTACTTCTCTTTCTGGGTGTTGCCTTTTCATTTCAGAAGGACTGCAGGCTGTAAGAGAAGGTTCATCTCAGCTTTGTCTCAAAGATCCAGACCGGACTGAGTGAGGAGGACATCACTGAAACATCTCCACCATGGCAGGTGAACACTTTCTGCTGCGCTCTGGAGCCAGTGTTTATCAGACTTTAGTACTTTTACTGTATAAGTTTTAAGGTTAAATGGTTTTAAAACTAAAACTCTATGAGTCAGCGTCATTATCTTTGGATATCTCTGGGTTCTGAAATCACTGATTGTTTATTAAAGACAAAATTATTAATTTAGATTTCTTTTCTTTTGATTCTGTTATATTGAAACTTGCCGCCTGTAATCTTCTGGTACCCGATGAGATGAATAATATGATTTATTTCAAGACTTTATTATCCTCAAGGAAATTCAGAATCCAACAGCAGCTTTAACATCAATAAAAACAAGGAATAAATGCAGTAAAAGGCAAGTATAGAACCAAAATGTAAGAAAGAAAACACAAAGGTAGTAAAAAATAAATAACTTGAAAACATAATTTAAAAACGGGAAAACAAGTTTTTTGCACTGAGTTTGTTCTCAAGTAGTTAATGTTTAGAAAAACTACTGTGTACATATGATTGTCATGAGTTAAAACTACAATACACAAATACAGTAATCAAATGTCTGTGTAAAACCATGAAATATTTGAAATATAGTTGGATATTGGCATATAATTTGAAGTAATAAAACAGCTTTCATATAGAGAATTGTGTAAAACAACAGAGTTAACCAGCGTGGGATGACTCACAGTGAGAAGTTTAATATCAGTGACTTAAAGTTAGTTTAAATCCTCTCATCTAGGCAGATTAATGTGAGGACAGATTGTTTTTCTGGGAGTGCATTATTAAAAATAACCAGCAGGGGGCAGGATGATATCATTTTGCCCCTGCTTGGCTCATTTATTCAAGAATCGTGTGGATGTTTATGAATTATTCATACTATTGAGATCCATTTTTCTTCCATAAGTTTTTCTGCATCTTTCTCGTTTCACAGTTTTTTTTTTTTTTTTTTTTTTTTTTACATCAAATCTTTAGATGTGTTTACAACCTTTAACTGCTCCCTTCACATTTTGTTCTGGTTCTCCTATGGTTCAGCTTCCTTGTGCAAAATAAATAAATAAATTAATTCACCTACTTGCATCTAATTCCAGCTGTTTTGTGCTCCTTTCAGATTATTTCTGCTAACTACACCATTTGTGTGCTTCTAACTTCTTTCTGTTAATTTCAATTTATTACGCTCTTTTCTGCTTATTTAAGTTTCATCTTTTTTGACTATTTCAGCTACTATTTAGCTGTTTATGCTAAATGTAGCATTTTTGACTAATTCAACGTGTTTTGCACTGATATAAACTTTTTTCAGCCTAATTAAACAAAAATTTGCTCTCTATACTTCTGGTAATTTAAGCTTCTTTCGGAATTTTTAGCTACTTTTCAGCAGCTTTTGCTTTTTGGGGGGCAAATTTCTGATTTTTAAAGGTACTTTTGTGCTAATTTCTGCTTTCAGTCTAAGTGGGCAAACGTTCTTTCTGCTTTTTTATGCTAATTTAGGCTTCTAACTTTTCAGCTACTTTTTTAGAATAATTTTTAGCTAAATTCAGTTGACTTCAGATAAATTCAAGTTTTTCATAGTAGGTTCTGCTAATTTAAGCCTAGTTAACTTTTCTCTGCTAATTTCAGCTTGATATGCTCCTTTCAAGATATTTCTGCTACTTTCAGCTTTTTCTGGTATTTCAACTACTATTTAGCTGTTTTTATGCTAATTTAATATTTTTCAGCTAATTCCACATTATGGGGGATCATTTCAGCTCTTTCTGCTACCTTCTGATAGTTTAAGTTTCTTTATGCCTTTTCAGCTACTTTTTGTTAATTTAAGCTTTTTTTAAACAAATTTCCTAATTTTTCTGCTAATTTCTGCTTTTTTTAAACCTAATCCAGCAAATATGTGTTCTTGCTGCTTTCTTCTACTAATAAGGCATGTTCTTCCATTTCAGATACATTTCAGCATGTTTTTAGCTAATTTCAGCTGTTTTTCAGCAAGTTTTTCAGCAATAAGCATTCACACTGCATTTTCGCAGGAAATGCAATTTCACTAGTTTAACTTTATCAACAATCAGTGCTGCTTCTTCATAGAAGAGAATACTGTACTTTATTTTTCCTTTGTACAAACTTTATTTTCATTTTACTGACTCATCGTGGGATTTTTCAGTTCTGTCATATATTTATTAGTGCAGAGAAAATATAAACACAGACATCAAAATGAACAGCCTTAAACAGATTTTCATTCTTTAAAATAAAAGAAATAAATAGGGGTGCACCGATTGCAATTTTTTGGCCGATCACGATTTCTACAAAATCTGACTTGCCGATTCCGATTTTGGCCGATACCGATTTAGTTTTGTCATCAACACTGTTAGATGTTGTAAGGGCACAATGTGCCTTCAAATTTCAATCTTATTTTGTTGAAAAACAGACCCTTGAACAATATTCTACAAACTTGTTTTAACTGGTCACAAGGTAATGCTCTGAAATATAAATGAAGTTTAGACAATTGTTGTTAAAACTAAAGAAATCTGTAAAATCCGTTTCTCATGCAAGCATTGGCCGATTTCCCAAAATTAAGGAAATCAGGGCCGATAAATCGTCCGGCCGATTTATCGGTGCACCCCTACAATTAATGTCGTATGCTACAGATTAGTGCAAAGTATGTGTTGGGATAACGTGCTGCTTCTGCAACACCACATTTTATCCAAGTACAGTATCTGTAAATTTAATGAGCTGGGGTCATTCTAGTGTTTTCTAAGATCAGTTTGTGGCAGCCATCATGAACTGAGTTCACTATGTGATCAGTTTTGTACACCCAATGATTTCTTTTGAAAAGATCATTAAAATCTATCCAGTGTTCATAAATATTTTGCTAACAGAGTTGACTACAATAGTAAATGGCAGCTTTGTGTGAGATCTGTTCTTCATCAGTCAGAACTCATACATATACTGTATGTGCATATATGTATATGTATTTATATATTTATATGCAGTACATAGTTTCATCTGTGAACATGTTTACCACAGTCCTAATGATGGATGAATAATTGTTAAGAAAACCTTGTAGCAATATATACTAACACACCACAATCATAGAAAGGCCACTTACACATAATGATTGCAGCAGCTCTAATTGTGGGCTTTTATTAAACAAATCTGTTCAACGAGCCCAGTTTTAGAATATTTTTCAATTCCATAAATCATAAACACACAGTTCACACTTTCCTGCATTCCTTTGTCCTTTGCATGTCTCCATATGAGCAGGAAGCAGTGAGTGACCTAAACATGGGGCAGCTGGCAGCTCCGGCGTTCACAGAGAGCAGGAAGCTGAGGGGCCCTCGCTTCCTTTTTTATCAGGAGGAAGCAGGACGGCTGTTTTTGTGCTCACCCCAAGAATTCTTTGTGCTTATCTCACGCTCGCTCCCTTTCCTTCAATAATAGCTGTGCTGAGCAGGTAATGAGGCAAAAGGTACGTTTTTGACTAGCTGGGCTCGGGAGATAGCGGACTCTTCCAATAGGCTTATGTTGAGGCTTTTAAGATGAGGCTACGCTCAACCCAATCTCAGGATGTTCCCGTTAGCCATCTCCTGTTTGCATTTATATTTTCTCAGAACTAATAAACCATTTTACACAGGTATCCATTAGAAGCTGAAGTCATTACACAGAGTGAGCGTGCTCGGTAAATCTCCGAGCTTTTTGCCTGAGGTTTTCTCCACCTTGCACTTATTTCATCCCCCCCCAACCCCCTCCAGATGTATTCAAAGCTCAGCGAAGAGCTTAAAGATGGCCAGCTGTCTAGATATGTGACATGGGTCCAACGTGGAATGAGATTCTCTACCTGGCTTCAGAAGGAGTGGAGTGACTGAATGGTGCTGAAGTTGAAGCACTTTGCTGCACGAAACATGGTGCAGGACAACAGTTTTTGACTTTTTCATGCACGAAAGGGGAGACTTTTTTTTGTCTGTATTTTCTGATGACGATCACAACTCAGTGACTTGGATTTCAATATCGCCTTTTGCGAAGTAACAAAAGTTGTTTGGTTGAGCAAACAGTAACAGACTTAACAAAAGGTGCCATGCAAATGTGTAAAGGTTTAAAATCAGCTAGTGTAGCGTTTTCTCACATCGGTCTGTCTAGTTTAACAAAGAGTTTTTCTAAAAGACTGAAAAAATGATAAACAACAGGTCCTCTTTTGGTTAGCCATTAGCCTAGCCCGGATGAAGACTTTTGCCCTTTTCTACCACCTCTGTACTCTGTCATATCACAGCTGATAAGATACTAACTACTGTTTGAAAGCAAGCCAAAGTCTATGGAACGCCATCTGTTGGTTGATTCTTGTATTACAACAAGAACTGCACATGATGCTGTGTACAGATGCTGATACTGTATTTTTTGGGGGGTGGGGTGGGTGGAGGAGAGAGAGGTAGGACAGCCGACTCTGGACCAGAAAGTTCCAGGTTCGATTAGAGTTGAATTTGGGCCCAGAAAATCTGACCCGACTCGGCCCCAGCCTGTAGCCATCATTTTCTAACACCACCCAACCTGACGAATTAACATTAATTACAGGTACGAACCCGAAAAAACCTTGACATTTTAAATTAAGCTTTGACTGCTTATATAGTTATTTATGGTTGATGAACGCGCACTTCTGGGGGCAGAAGATTGGA
The DNA here is from genome assembly GCA_031762415.1 of Simpsonichthys santanae. Classification (NCBI taxonomy): domain Eukaryota; kingdom Metazoa; phylum Chordata; class Actinopteri; order Cyprinodontiformes; family Rivulidae; genus Simpsonichthys; species Simpsonichthys santanae. Next base: position 28,548,660 of record JARVLU010000002.1, on the reverse strand, counting down.
GCTGAGGGGGTGTTTGTCCTTTCACGGCCATCAAAGTGCATTAAATCCCTGCTTCTCCCTGCATTCTGCATTATTCAGACACGGACCCTGCTCTGACATGTCTGATTTTTTGGGATCTCACCTGTTTGGGTCGTCGACCGCGCGCGTCCGTTGAGTGCAGTGGCTGAATGAACGTCCTTTTTCCTTTTGATGGATCGATGTCTGGCAGTCCCATCTGAAGCTTAACTGAACTTTTTACCTCTTTCAATGCTGGTCAGCGCGCGGTCAAATGGCCGTGTGCGTTTGGTGATTGTATGGCAAGCCATGTTGCCATATATTTGGATCGTCAGCTGTACACATCCACAGACGTAATCAAAAGCCTGACACCGACCCGGCCCGCACATTATTATGGCCCGGCCCTAATCCGGGCTCTGGGTTCGGGTTAGAAAAGACAGCTCTAGGTTCAATCCCCCAGTATTCCCATATAGCTGCACTGCTCCACCTGGGTGTATCCCAGGTGCGATGGGTTAAATGCAGAGAACCAGTTTCACCATTGTTTGGGAACATGCAATGATGACAATCATTGCTCTTACTTACTGATAAGTATCTGACAGAACGTCACTGACCAAACTGTCCCTTTAAGGCCAGAGTTGAAACCCCAAACTGGAGGATTCAAACCAAGAAGCACCACAAACATCTCTTTATTTATTTTATTGATTTTTAGTTGTTGTGATTTTGTTTTTCACGCTCACAGCCAAACACTAGATCCCTAGTTTCTGTGACTCTGTGAAGAATCTGTTCTTGTGTGATTTAAAAAAAAAAAAAAAACTATGGTATTTGTTTTCCATCGTCACATGGCTCATTTATCAACCCAAATGGAGAAAATGACTGAATCAATGAAAAGAAACAGTGCACGCTGCATCATGAATAACAGTACTGTCTGTATTTTTCAGAATAAACAGACTAGATCTGTGTTCGGAGGATCCATCTCTGTTTAAAAATGTGAAACAAGCGGAGCCTTTCATGGGGGTGTTTTGTCCTTTGAAGCACCCTGGGGTGTTATTTGAATGAACATGATCTTCATGTTTAAGTGAAAGGAGATGATCGTTAACTGAGATTTTAATGGTCACCTGAAAGTAAAAATACATCACTTAGTGTTCCCATTTCATTCAGGTTTTAAGACTTGTTTGAAAAATGGATTAAAAGAAAACCTTTTCCTCCTTTGCTGTTATAGAGCTTTAGCAATTTAAAGTGTTCATAGCTGAATGCACTTGCTCATCAAGAATCGCTTGTCCTCCATTTTTAATCTGGACAATATCTAGGTTTATTGGTGCCCTGCTGGTCAAAACAGTGAGCTTACATCAGTGCAACTGATTGTTTCTGTCATTTCTTTTAGCAACCTGTCAGTTATTCCTTTAAGAAGTGGGCCTCCATCATTTTTCTGGCACCGCTGTCAATCACAGCCTTTCACTCGAGCTCCATTGTTGTTTAAAAAAAAATTACGGGTGAAATCACAGGAGAGTTGAAGCCGACACATTAAGTCTGAATCTGTTAATCAGCCGTATATTGTATCCTGTACTTGTTGTTTGACAATGTTTTACATAAAAAAAAATTACCAACTTTCAGCTGTTTTTTTTTTTTCAGTCTCTAGTGTAAATTACTGTAAATTTAATCACTGTTTGTTCTGACTGACAGTAAGACAAAGCAAGTCACTAAATTTATGATTTGGATTCTTGATCATTTATTGCAGTTTAATAGTGGACCCAAACATCAAAACTTCTGTTATGGTTAGCATCTTTACTGATGAGAGGTTCAGCAATAGTTGCATGAATAATTGTACTTTTTGAGCGTATCCCCCTCTGGCCATTGAAATGACAGCATTTTGTTTGGAGCCACAGTTGCATGATTGTGTAGTGTTTTTGGTGATAATACTGAGTTCCTCTGTTCAGAGCTGCTTTTACAGCCTCTCCCTGTGACTCATTGGCCTAATGCTTCTGTCCTCCTGACTCAGCCATTTTTCCGATTAAATGGGACTCTGTCCCAGCTTCTGGTCTTTTAATTTTACTTTTGCGTCAGCTGCAACGCTGTCCCAACTCTACTTTTCGTCTGCTCCTACTCTTTCTTCCATAAAATTATGTATTCTACTGTACAAAGGTACACTTAGTAGTCATCAGGGGCTCCTCATTCTATTACACTTAGAGCCTTCTCTTTTTATTTCCTGTGCCTTCATGGGACCTGACCTGTAAATATCCTGTTTATTTTGTTCTACGCTGATGACGGCCTGCACAGCATAACACGACGTGCTAATTGTTGCTCACAAATCTAAATGCACTTGCTCTTGTCACAAATTAATTTGGTTATTTGGAGTGCAAACGTTTTTGTGGGGATGGACAGCTGTTTTATTAATGGTTACCAGATAATGAGGTCGTTATGATTATGACTAAATGAAATGCGAGTTGCAGCTCGATGTTCACTCATTAACTCATTCTCCAGCAAACACTGAGTTGCGCTGTGATGAATGGGAGCCAAGTCACATCAGATTTGTCGACACAGAGAAGACGGTCACTGAGTGAATATGACAAATCTTTGTTTGCTTGGTTCCCCTTTTCCACTGCGGCTAAATCATAGAGTGCCTCTAAGAGATTTATACCCAACATGAGTTGGGTTTGTATGCCGGGTAGTTAATAACACTTAAATGCTTCAGGCAGTAACACCAATAAAAGCCTACGCTGCACGCAAACGTGCATGACGACCACCTACATACAGACTGTAGCCACCAGAAATAACTTAACTGTTTGTGGGTTGGTTTTATACTCGCAGCATTTCATACTGTCTGTTCTACATATTTAGTGTTCCATTGATAAACATGGCACAGAAAAAAAGCTAGGCTAGGCAGAAATGTTGGTTAAAAGTGAATATTTTAATTCTAAGCAGATGTAATTGGGCTAATTGTATTCCCGTGTGTTCTCTTTTCGAAAACTAGCATTTGCATTCACACGTGACATATACATTTAAGTATGGTATGAACACATTTTTAAAAAGCCTCTGCGTTTTCCTAACGTTAAGGTGGCTTTCCGCTGCCTTTGTAGCCCACACACCTCGTCCACAGCTCAGCTCCCTGCAGCTCCTGTGGGATAGCAGCAAATTCCTGGTCCCTCCCACTGGGCGAGACCAGCCGCGGGTCTATTAGACATATGGGCTCTTCGTCAGCCTCCAACTTTAGAGGAGCGGATCAGAGCTTGATTAAAAAGGAAAATCCGCAGCAGGCTGCAGCGCCTACCTGGAGAAACTTGGGGGGGAAGGGGCGATAATGATCACTCTCCTGCCAGGATCACAAGCTTCTGTGCTTGTATTTGACTTCTGCTTGTTAAAAAGCAGGAAGTGAGTTCATGTTTTAGCTGTGTTAAGTTTATATTTAACGTCTCTACATGTGTATTACCCAGCAATAATGTTACCTGAGGGTGAGGCACATCTGAAGAGTGCTCTTAAGGTAGGGTCTTACTGACGTGCAGATGTTGAAGACACAAAACACAAGATGGTGTGCAAAATTTTCACTTGGAATCGCACTGATGCATAGTGCCTAACAAAACTTAATAGAAAACATATTCTGAGTCTAGAGTTACAGAAACGATATAGAGTTTCAGACACCTGCGACAACTCTTGAGGAAAAAAATAGCAAATTCTCTGAATTCCAGCAACACAAGATGCTGTAACTCTTGCAGGGAAATTGAGAACCCCTGAGAAGGTTTTGAGACATTTTGGGAACGCCCATGTAAAATAAAATGATCATTTTGTTGCCAGCAGTCACATCACAGAGAGAGACTAGCTGTAAGTCAAGTTCAGTGAACTCAAATGGACCACAGTGCTGCAGAACACACAAAAGGTCCAGAAACACAAGAGCAGGTTTGTTTATGAAGCACAAAGTATTGGACACAATGTGGCTGGAAACAGAACAGGACTGTACCACATAATCACAATAATGCATCCTGAGTATTTCAGTTTCATGAACATTTATTTATGATATATTTTGCTAACAGACAGCCAATCACACACACAAATAGTTACATTATTGCCCATCTTTCATAAAGACATGCAGTCTTTATAAACACATTTTTGTTAGGCGGTTATTCTTTACCAAATGTTTCTGGGGGAAGCAAAATCAAGAATGCAGGATTTCTTTATATTTATTTTTGCACTACAGTATGTTTGCTATTGCAGTCTAAATAAAATGTTTAGTGTTTGTTTATTCTGTATCATCATAAATATCATATTTGCACATTCTTTTAAAATACTGGATTTACATTGCTGCTAACGTGTCGCCACAGAAAGCTAGTTAATGTCGCTCCACAAATAAATCCTCCAGTGACTTCATGGTTCAAGGACAAATACACTTTCATATGTGTTTTTTTATTTATTTATTCATTTGGTCTGAACAATCGGATTCAATAATATTGTCGTCTGTTTTTACTGCGGAGACGTTCTAAATGTTCTAGTAAGTTCCTTTCACGCCTTGAAGAGAGAACAATTAGACAGCAAAGACTGAGTGGCGCGCTGCTTCATGCTTTTTTGATGTCGGCTTATGAAATTTTTAACCCTCTTGTGTTTTAAAAGCGCTGCGCTGGAGACAGCATTCGTGGGTCACTGCACTGAAACACGGACTCAGTCCTTTGGGCAAACAGTCGGTCAATGCCAGCTTGAGTGTTGCAGCCACAAGCGAACCGTGCCATTAGCGTGCAAGGAATGTGCTGCGTTTTATGCACACAGTCGCTTTGGAAACCTCTTCAAGGTTTTCCTATGAAAACTGAAGTTTTCTAGGAAAAGGACGTTGAAAATAGATCAATCTTTTTTGGGGTTTAAGAGTTATTTTCTTCACGGTTAATAATAGGGTAATCACCGACAAACAGTGAAGTCCAATTCCTTAATTTTTTTTCCTAATCTGGAAATTGCTGCGTCCTCTTTTCTTTGAAGCTCAGAGGGAAAAGAAAATCCACTGCATAGGAAACGTAACCATTTGATGTTTATGAAAGGAGTTTGATAAGTAATGAAAATGTAACTGGGTCTAATTTTCCATGCTGTAAGAACCAGAGATAACTCGTGTGTGTTTGGCAGACATTTTGCTAAATAAAAAGAAATGGGGAGTAGAACGAGCAGTCTCTTTGAAAGATTAATTTCAGCACCATCGGGTGACTTTTCTTGCTCATTTCTCTTCTAGTGGCCATCAAAGTCGTCCAGGGTGATCCTGACCACCTGGCTGTGATGCTCAGAAAGACAAAACAGAGCTCAGGCAGCTCTCTATACACCCGGGAGTAACGGCTCCGGATCATGTTTCCAGATCAAACTTGGCAGGAGACGGTCCCATGTGAAACGTTTCAGCTCTAGTCTTGAAGCCAAAGTAATTCTGAGGTTGTTTTTTTTTTAACTCTTGACTGAGCAGAGGTTGTTTTGGCCTCACAACGCATTAATCAATCATCTGCCTCTTGCACTTGTGGCTCCAAGCTACTGTTACAATTACATGCCAAAATAAAAATGTAACGTTTGTTAATATACTACTCGTTCAGTCAGTGATTGGACTTAATCTCATGCACAAAATGAACAGCGCAGGTGGATGAAGTCAGTGTGTGGAGCAAATATCACCTGTACTTATCTTTTCAGGGAGTCTGAAAAATTGATTTAAAAAAAGAAGAAGCAGATGTTTGCCCTTCTCAGACCCCAGAACTGATCTGGTTAAACTTCCATACATTCTCTACGTCAAGAGCCACCACAGTCTGACGCTGTGAGCTGTTAAAACACCCACTTCAAGTATTTGGCCTGCGCTCTCCTTTCTGTGGACTTATTCTGTTGCTTTTGGCCCAAACCACGAGTCTGTTGTTCTTCCAAGAAGCCTGAGAGTTTGCCGACAGCTGGAGATTTCCCAGCCAGGAAAAAGACGTATTATCTCCGACCGCAACTCTTCTGCTCATGATACAGGACGTCATTTTTAATTATTTTCTGCTTTGTTTATTCTTCAGAAATTTAATGAGCAACACAGTTTATCTTTTTATAAACACCAGCTGGCCTCCTGGGTCGGTTGAAGCTTTTTAAATGTATTTTAAGCAGTCTAAAATATACTGACATGGACTTATGACGTATTTTATCATAGAAATAGACCTAACATTCCTTGGAGGAATGCAGCTACTCCACTTCTTTTTGTGCCATGCTTTTAAACTAAGATCATCTTATGTGAAAATGAATGATGTTGGAGCAGTTTTGGTAAAATCTTAAAAATCACATAATGTGCTCAGAACATGTGGCTGGAAATACTGACAGCTACTACCACACCATTATGCACTTGTAATGTTTGTAAAATCGACTGAATTTGAGCTATTTTTTTTTTATTTACTAAGGTCAAATAGCTGTGAAGGCCATCTGAACTGGGCAGACCCCAAAAGATAACCAGTTGTAGATGAACATCCAGTAATTAATTTCAGAGTTTCATGAAATCACAGTTTGTTGACACAACAGACACTTTTAAACAAAGATCTTACACAATCTTAGCACCTGGAATGTATGTCTGGAATGTTTCTTGTGAGGATTCCAGTTCCTGGTTTTCCTCTGCCTATCACAACCTCTCCTGGACAGTTAACGGGCAACAGGTGTGCGTCTATAACCGCAGGTGTGGTGGCTGCCTTGATGAGCCAGGACTGCATTGAGATGGACGCTTGAGGTTGATTCGTCTACACTGGTCAACCTACAGCCGTAGTAAATATCTTTTTGAGTGAAAGACTTAAGTCATTTTCTTCAAGATCAGATTGGATGTTAGTGATAGAGTTGCATTCAGGCCCAAAAAATATGACCCAGCCCGGCCCCAGCCGGTAGCTATTATTTCTGAACCCCACCTGATCTGACGAATTAACAGCAATGACAGGTCCGACCCCTCCTCCACCTCACTCTGTCCTCTGCATCCTCTGTCCTCACTCCAACTACCTTCATGTCCTCTAACTGCATCCATA
>JARVLU010000002.1:28413195-28424331 GCA_031762415.1 Simpsonichthys santanae | reverse complement strand
ATAAATAAATAAATAAATAAATAAATAAATAAATAAATAAATAAATAAATAAATAAATAAACAAATAAATAAATAAAGTTTTATATTTTGTCATCATTGTATGTTCCCATACAAAAAATGAAATTAGTTCTCTGCATTTAACCCATCGCACCTGGGATGCACCCAGGTGGAGCAGTGGGCAGCTATGTAAGCACCCGGGGAGCAATTAGGGATTGGGTGTCCTACTCAGAGACACCACGAGATGTGCATTGACTGGGGATCAAACCTAGGACCTTTGGGTCCCGAGTCGACTGCCCTGCCCTTACACCATCTCAGCCCATTTAATGCAAACTCCACCCAGAAAGGTCCCTGGATGGGATTTGAACCGGGGTGACCTGCTCGCTGAGAGGCAGCATCTCTACCAACTGTGCCACTGTGCTGCCTATGTGTAAAGCTAGTTTCTGGAAATTCAACAGGAGCTTGCCTTGAAACACCAATACAAGACAGACCTAGTGGGCAGGTCACAGACTGATGAATTATTTTGGATGAAAGACGAAACATTTCACCCTTAAAGAAACTGTCAAGATGAAATTATTTAACCTTTTGTTTTTATTTTGTTTTTTATTTAAAAAAAAAAAGTGTACGTCTCTTTTATGATTGTCTATTGTCGATGTTATTTTCCACAGTTGTCATCGTTCTTTGTTAAAACCAGGTCTCTCTTGTAAATGAGTCCCTGAGGCTCAATGGAACTAATCTGTCTAAATAAAGTTTGAATGAATGATCTATCTAGATGACAGTTTACAAACAACTGTGCACAGGAATGACCGTGTTTGTGGGTCAAACAAATATGGCTCATTACTAATGTTTCCTGTAAAACCACTAATGATGCAGACACATTGTGACTCTCAGCTACTACCACAACAAACTGTAGCTCAGCAACTGTTAAACTAAGTTGTAGCTTTTTTGTGTTTGCTAAAACTGATTAGCTGTGGTGGCCATCTTGACTATACAGTAGTTGATTAAAAACGCCACTTTCCTGGTCGCAGACAGTAAATACAGACAGTCCTCGACTTACGTTTGAGTTCCGTTCCTACGGGCCTAACGTAACCCGATTTTAACGTAAGTCGGAGCTCATCCCGTAAGTCCGGATTTTGGCCGTAAGTCGGAAAAAGAACGGTAAACTGCGTTTTAAACACGTTTTTTTTGTTTTTTTCAACGTAACACAACACCAGCGTACATTCTGTACCTTAAACATGTACAGTACTGTATTTCCAAGCAGTTAGTTAACACAGTACCCTCAAAAAACACATAGAATAGGCACTGTGCAGCTACTGAAAGTCAATGGGAGGTGTGATGACGTCACTGGGGAGGCGGGCCGTAAGTCCGAAATGCCGTAAGTCGGGGGTGATGTAACTCGAGGACCACCTGTATTTAAAGTCCAGTGATGCTCTGCAGAAAGGGGAGGAGTTACCTGTCTGTGTGCAGAGGAAGCCCTCACATAAAGGTACGTTGTCACAGGTGTAGCGGGGCGGAACCTCACAGGCCTCCTCCTGCCTGCCATGGAAGCTGCACGGCTCCCCCCCAAACTGAGACGGTTGCTCCAGCTTGGCATAGCGGAACTGGAGGTAGAGGGACAGAAACACGTGAAGGATAAAGATCCTCCAGCTGTTTTCACATCGTCATGTTGAGTTTGTTAATCCCCCCTCCTGTAAAGTGGGAGGCATGGAGGACCTCTGCCAGCTGGGGAGCTCTTTCACATAAAAACAGCTCTTCAGTGTATCAAGAGATTAAATGATGAGTTAAGAAGGATTAAGACTTTATCTGCCTCTTATCTCACTCTATCTACATGGAAACACTGAAATGAGCTGACTCTATGCTCACAGGTCACAATGCCCAATCACAACTTTGTTTTGTTTGTTTTTTTTGTTTGTTTGTTGACATTATAATGTGACCCAGAAAGGAAGAAGCAGCTCAATATATTATTTTCTCTTAAAAAATCACACAAACCTCTTTAATTTTCATTCTCAGGTTTAAAGCCACTCCCTCTAATTATGTCCAGAACATTTTTTTTATTTTCTGTTTGCTGTGTACTTTGGTGAACAGAAATAGTTATTAAGAATTTTTATTAGAAGTATTATTCTTAAAACCTCATGAGAGGCTGCATCCTGATGTTGAGGACCATGGTTTTAGACCAGTGATCCTTGTTCAGGTGAATACATTTTAGATTTATTTATTTTTATTATTTAAATAGCATATATTTTTGACAACTAATCACTAGAAACCCCACAAGTATCCTCCTTTAGAACCCAGCTTAGGTGAAATCTCCGTCATCCATGGAAGATGACATGTGTACAACAGCTGGACTTCTGTTCTGTATGAAGGAGCACCAGGACCACGGTGTCCTCAGAACTCTGACTTTATGTGACTGAGATGTACTCACTCTCTTCTTGGTGCAGGTGTCACAGCGTGACCAGCGGCTCCATTCTGATAAAACACAGTCCACTGGTTGAACAACGACTTGCTGACCCACTGAACGAGCGTCACGAACACCCGGCCTCTCTCTGCTTGCTGTTGTCTGAGCAGCTTCACTGTGTTGTGACCATCAAAACACGTTAAACCAAGCAGTAGAAACAAAAAACTTAAATAGCTAGGTCACATCTTTTGAAGTGGGCTTCTATGGAAAGGTTCTGAACAGTTAATTTCTTAGCTCTTACACCTTCAAGAGCTAAGATTATTAAATTATGTTAAAATAAATTATATTGCTGCATAACTCAAAGGGATTTATGCAACAATATTTCATTAACTTTTTCATCTTTCACAGTTATTCCAGAAGAAATATGATTTTCATGCAGGAAGTACCCCTGGGCTGCAGCAGAACGTTTGCTCTTGCAAATAACTGTAGATTTCAATATAAAAACTGTAAAGTAAAACTGACCAAAGTATGGAGGTTTATAAAGTAGCATTAAAATAACAACAGAAACCAGCCAGTAGGGAGCACAAGCCAGTGTATCTCTGGTTCTGGTACCAAGCCCAGGTAAAAGGTGAGGGTTGGGTCAGGAAGGGCATCCGTCATAAAACACTTTTGCCAAAACTAATTTGTAAATTCATCTAAAAGACGCTATACTTGATCAGTTGAGGCCCGGGTTAACAACGCCTACCACCGGTGCTGTTGACAAACAGAGTGCTGGCAGAAATTGTGCTGCTGTTAGTTAAAGACCACAAGGAGGGAAACGTGTCAGGAGACAGAGGGAGAAGAGAAAAGTGAAGAATGTAGGACTGAGGGTGGAAACTTTAAATGTGGGGACAATGACAGGCAAAGGTAGAGAGCTGGCTGACATGATGCAGAGAAGGAAGGTAGATCTTTTATGTGTCCAAGAGACCAAGTGGAAGGGCAGCAAGACCCGCAGCACTGGAGCAGGGTTCAAACTGTTTTACCATGGTGTGGATAGAAAGAGAAATGGAGTAGGGGTGGTCCATGTAGTAGAGGTGAAAAGAGTGTCAGATAGGGTGATGCGCATGAAGGTAGAAGTAGAAGGTCTGATGCTAAATGTTGTTGGTGGTTATGCACCACAGGTTGGATGTGATGTGTAGGAAAAAGATACATTTTAGAAAGATCTGGATGGAGTGATAAGAGTATTCTCAGTGAGGAGAGATTGATGATCGGAGCAGACCTGAATGGACATGTTGGTGGAGGAGACAGAGTGGATGAGGAAGTGATGGGTAGGTTTGGTGTCAAGGAAATAAACCAGGAAGGACAGATGATGGTGAATTTTGAATTTTGAATGAAGAAAGGGAAGGCGGTAGGACCTGATGTCATCATACCAGTGGAGGTTTGTAAATGTCTTGGAGAGATGGAAGTGAGATGTTTGACTCGAATATTCAACAGCATGTGAGAAAATGCCTGAGGAATGGAGAAGATGCTGGTGCCCATTTTTAAGAACAAGGGTGGTGTACAGAACTGTAGCAACCACAGGGGAATTAAGTTGATGAGCCACACGATGAAGATCTGGAGAATAAGCTTTTAAGACTTACTCTGTGATCATTTAGCAAAGTTAACATTTTAGTAGGATTAAACCATTTAATTCTGAGAAGAACTACAGGTAATTAATATTTACAAAGCAAAGTAGTTCTTGTTATCTGGAGTTCAGAAATAAAACACAAATAAATTCAAAGTGAAATTTTGAAAAAAGTGAATACATTGTAATGCAAATACTGTAATATAAACTGTGCTGAGTGCTGGTAAAGAACATTAGAAAGGAAAGGAGGAGTTGCTTTAATTGCATTTCGGCTTCATTGTTTGCAGCTTTTGATCTCACCCTTTATTAGAACTAGTTGAACTGACATTTTATTGACTGGTTTTAAAGGCCTGTAGTCATCTCACCAATTAGAGCCCAGAATGAAAGAAATAAAGTTGTCCATCAGGTTTGGCAGTCGTTGCCTTGAAATACATGTACGCTCAAACTCCATCTGCAGGCCTAGTTAAATACATTAATATATTTTGTCCTTTTAAAGTGAGATTTTGAAGGAAAATTACAATAATTTAAAATCGTACCTGTTAAGGGCATAATTTTAACTGGCCCTGTTTGGAGAAGAAGCGTTTAGGCCTAACTTGGAGTGAACTGACGAGCTAATACAACTTGTCTGAGTGGACTTACTTCCAAAGTAAATCACTGACACCTTAAAACAAATCCACTCTTCAAAAATGTTATAATAGTTGGTGCACATGCTCTTGTTTAAACATTTACATCACTATTACTTTTGCATTGCATGCAACACAATGGTTAACTGGTTAACACTGTTGCTTCACAGCAAGAAGGTTGTAGGTTCAATCCCTGGTTTGGACCTGGGGTCTTTCTCTGGTTAGTTTCACAGGTTAGTCTCATTGAGCCTTGTGGACTCATTTACAGAGACCTGTTTAAAACAAAGAACACAAATGAGGTACAGACAACAATAGACAATCATAAAAAGCATATAAAATGAAAAGCAAATAAAATAAACTATATAAAAATGAAACAAAAACACACTGTGAAGTGATGCAAAATACTGAAAACAGGAACATGACTGTGTTGGTTTTTGCAGTGAACTTAACAGTTGTTTAAAATCCCTTAGAGAGGTCAAAGTCGACAAATTCAGATCTTTTTGCAAGGAATTCCAGGTTACAGAAGAAGCGTAAATAAGTAACACCTTTTGCCAAGTTCGGTCCGCACTGAAGGGACACTGCAGGTAATTATGTCTTGAGAGCGCACGCTGTAGCTGTACGGATGAAATGACATGCAGGAGGAAATATATGAACACGAAAGACCAAGAAGTGATTTAAAGATGAAAATGTACCAGTGAGAGAGTCTACGTGAAGCTAATGATGACCAGTTAACACAAGGTGCAATGGTGGATATGGTAATTACAGCCAGTTATGAATCTTAGCGCACCGTGATAGACAGCATCCAACATCTGCAGGGTGCTTGTAGGAACGTTCATGTAGATAATGTCACCATAATCAATGGAGGGAAGGAAAGTCACAGTTACAAGGCGTTTCCTAGCATTTAGTGTTAGACAGGACCTGTTTCTGAAAAAGAAACCCAGTTTAACTTTCAGTTTATTTACGAGGTTTTCCATGTGGAGTTTAAAAGAGAGATGTGATTCGACCAGGATACCCAAATATTTATAGGAATGAACAAACTCAAAAGGGACACCATTTGAGGATAAAATCAGAGGAATAACTGCTGGGACGGACTTCCTGTTTGGAAAAAAAAAAAAACATCCCTTTGGTTTTATCAGCATTTAAGACAAGTTCGAGACGGGACAAATCTGACTGGATGATGTCAAAAGCAGATTGCAAAAGCTGGAAAGCCTTAGCAACTGTTTTAGCTTGACAGTAAACAACTGTGTCATCAGCATAGAAATGTAAGAATGCATCAGGGATGCTCTGACCTACATTACCTATTTTATATTCCTCATCTTCTTCTTCTTCTTATTATTATTATTATTACATTATTATTATTATTATGCTACTAATGCAAAAAAAAAAAATCTGTTTTAAATTTGTTACACTACGGACAGTCCTCAGACAAAGTGCTTCAATCTACGGACATAGACTGAAAGTAACACTGCAGTTTTGTCTCGTCATATTTAATAGCAGATGTATTGGTACAGGTGTGTTCCAATGTAAGTCAGCGTTTACAGAACTACAGATGAAAACAGTTTAATTCGGCAGCATCATCAAAGCTCATGATTGAGCAGATTTTCTGAAAACGGGCCTTAAACAGATATGCCTGATTATAAATAAAAACTCTATAACGTTTTTCTTGCTGCTCTTCATTTTAAAGTAAAATTATTAAAGCAATTATTTAGATTTTATAATGCCTTATCTTTTTCAAAAATAATTTTATTTTATCACTGTATTTCTTTTAGCCTATTTTATTAGGCATATGTTAAACAGCTAAAATGGGACTTGCACCTTTATAAAGAACTTCTCTGTCTGTCGAACCGTCTCAGTTGTCGGTGAGGCCGGCGGGGCGGATCCCACACTAGAGTAAAGGAGATAAAAAAGCAACACAACAACAAAAATAACAATTTGGCCTGTTCGTAAATTACGCACACAAGTTCCCTTTTGGATATATATCAGCAAGGTGGGTAAATAGGAAGCCAGGCTTTTGAGGAATCGAGGCTCCGGTCTGCTGCTGGTGGTCAGCACGCTTTGGTGTTGCTATCAGACAAGCTAAGTCAGTGCTAACGGCAGAGCGGCCAAGGCCATTTTACCAAAGCTCAGAGGAAATAGCAGTAGTCGTCCGAACTTCAGCTGGAACTACTCAGGTGTTTTCAGAATATATTTATTTATAGATATACATATTTTAAATTGGTATTTAAATCATAAAGTAGCCTTCACATCATATTAAAGTTAGCCGTATGCTACGGATATGTTTGCTTCATCATGCATGGCACTCTTGTTACGAAACTAGACATGTATCCATGTAAATATGGTCAGCATTGATAAATCCACTCGACTGTACTAGTTTCAAATAATGTGACAACAACCAGCATTCATATCAGGTTATGTAATGTTTTTCTTCGGTCAATGCTTGTGAGAATCTAACGTTTAAATGAACGTCAACGTGTTCTAACACACGATATTTTTCAAGTATGTCTGAGACCTCGAATCTAATCAGTATTTTAATAGTTGTGTCGTGATGAGACAGAGTGTTGCTAGACCGATTACTAAACTTATATTAAGGCTTGACCTTTTTATTAAGTATTTGTTCCCACTTTCAAGTTATTAGGTCTTTTCTGTTGCTTTTTGTTGTTGTGTTGGGGTGTTCTGTGAAAAGGAAACTGATAGCAAACATTGCTGTTTGCACTTGAATGAGCTACACTGTTATAGACAGCATGTTATCTGTGCTGCTTCCTAATAAATAGACACATTGATTTTCCACATGATGTTGACAGATCTATTTACATATTATAAACAGTTAAACCTAAAGTATTGCAAAACCATATCAGAGGATTGTCTTAACAATAACCTACAAATCAAAAATTTAAACAAATAATTTTGCATTGATTCCAATATCTACTGAAAACATTCCTATATGTAAACAAATCAGCTTTTATTTGTCTGCACACGCCATGCTATTTGTCAAGTGTAAACGTTTTTTCTTTGGTAGTAAATTTTATCTACTGCTATAATCACTAAACCTTTGTGGTTCTGTCTAGATGCCCTCAGCAATGAATGCAAGTAGAACGGTGCAATCTGCCAGCCCAGACATGGGATCCGCTCCAGGGTTAGCAGGCAATTTTGCACTCGGTGGACAGTCAGACGTCTTGAAGCAAGTGCTGTGTGTCATCGACAAGAAAGTTCGCAACATGGAGAAAAAAAAGGTCAGCCTCTTTGAAATCTGCTAACGCTTTCACTTTGAATTAATTAAGGTGTTCTGGACAAGGCAGAAAAGATTTATGTCTACCTAAATTGTTTTAAATATACTGCTGTTGTTGAACTTTAATGTTTTACTGCAGAGCAAACTGGATGATTATAAGCTCAGGAAGAATAAAGGGGAAAGTCTCAATCAGGACCAGTTGGTGGGTACACAACAACTTTAATCTTTTGGTACAAATCATCTTATGAGACTTACGATTCTACGTTTTATCAGTATGTAAGCTGACTGTTTTCTTTTCACTTAATTATGTTTAGGAGGCCCTCTCCAAGTACCAGGAAGTCATGAACAACTTGGAATTTGCCCGAGAGTTGCAGAAGACTTACATTACTTTGGGACAAGATGTAAGGACAGCGCTGTTCTTTGTAATTATTGATTCTGGCTCTTTCTATATCGGCTTTATTTTAAATGGTATGTTCAGATCCAGAAGGCGGCAAAGAAGTCTGCACGGCGGGAGCAGCTGCAGCGAGAGGAGGCAGAGCAGAAAAAGCTTAAGACTGTTCTGGAGTTGCAGTTTATCCTGGATCGGCTGGGTGATGACACGGTACGGCAGGACCTGAAGCTGGGGGTCGGCAGCTCACCGCTGCTGACAGACACAGACCTTGCAGCTTTTGATGAGTTCTATAAGTTGGTGGGACCAGACCGTGATCAGAACATGAGGTTAGTTCACATTTTTATGTGTAAACCAGTTAGAGATGCATCATACTATATGCCTGTTTGATCTATAATAAAGAAAGTCTGACAAATTTTAATTTGTGCAGGTTGACTGATCAGTATGAAGAAGCGTCTGTGCACCTTAGGGAGCTGCTGGAAGGGAAGGACAAGCCAGTGGTTGGAACAACATGTAAGTCTGTTGTAATATGTGCATATCGGCATCAGGTTGCTGTTTAGTCATTAATTTGCTTTGTGTAATGATGGTGTTTTCTCCTGACCGCTGTTCTTTTGGCCTTTTTTACTTACTGATTACATCAGAAGTAGCAAAATGTTTACATTTTTTTCTCTCTTACTCACATGTTCTTTCTGCCAGTCACCAAACAAACCTGTCCAGTCAGTCTTCACATGTACCAGGTCCATTTATCTGCTACTAAAACTTGGCAGCACATGGGCCATTGTTGCCAGTTTGAGACTGAACAAGATTATTCAATACTCTATGGGGGAGGCATTAATCAAACCAGAATAATAAAAAGTAATGTTTGATTTAAGTAACAATTAGAACTAAAATGTCTTGTAACATTTAATGTTAAAATATGTCAACACATTGCAAACTATACTTTCACATACAAAAAATAGTGTGAGTGTAGAAAGCACATTTGAAAACTCCCTGCATGGAGTTTGGCCAGCTGTGGGTAATGGTAAATCAAAGTTTAACCAAATATTTTTTTTGAATCCAAATTAACAATTTGAGGACACCAGCATGAAAATTTTGCAGCTGTTTACAGTAGATGACTCTTATTCATTGTTTGTTTCAGTCAAAACAGTTTTATAAATCGAATTATCATTCAAGATGGCTGTTTGAATGGCCAGCTGGTGGTGTTAATGGTTGGCAGGACAGTTCATCAGATGACTAGTGACGCAGTTGTCATCAATGTTTTTTTTTGTTCTGTTGAGACTGAATGCAAGTAATTTATCAGATATTTCAGAATGAGCCCCAAAACAAACCTGTTGCAGAATTGTTGGCGTTTTTAACCAGTCTCGTGTTAATGTAGCACGTTCTTTGTGTTTCGTTTATGCAGCTTGTGTCTTGCTTAAATGTGAATAATCAGGGCTTGCAGATATCAGGGCTCTGCATTCTCAGCTGTCTGGCCTCAGACTTCACACTGCTGCACTCTGCTCAGGAACTGAGCTGCGGGCTTATCCTGACTCAGCAGCAGGGCATACAGCCAGTGGCCTTGTGTGGTTGCCCATGTCAGTTCTTTAAAGCAACATTTGAAGACTAGTGACTCGCTTCAGTGTTGTGACACCAGTTCAGTCCCTTTGACTCACTAATGAGATGCTTGAAACATGAAGGTGATATTTATGAAGGTGACTTTTTTGCTTGAACCAGTGCAAAGCAACAACAAAAGCACTGGCCTGCTTTGCCATCGTGGGACAGTATCGCCCTCAGGATTTTTTTTACAAAATGGATATTTGTTTGGTTGCAGGTTTACAATAAAAAAATCTCTAGATACTTAATCCTTGATGGTGGGGTTGAATATTGAAAATTTGACATGTTGTTAATGCAGTGACTCTTAAGCCCTACCTTCTCAGTAAAAAGGCGGCTGGCAAAAATTTCGTCGCCAAGTCAAGTGTCTGGCACTACCTACACAGACGATTCCGTGGCGTGTGATAGCCAATTTCAGTCGCTCTGTCAAAAAAAGATACAGCCTCTCAGAGACTCTATTTTAATTTGTGTCAAAAGTACAAACTTCAAGCTACACAGCAGTTTTTAAATCATGTTGATAAGCCAAGTAAAACCAGTTATAAAAAATCCACGCCACACCTTTTATCTGAAAATCATTGTCATATCTGAAGCACGTCAGAGTGAGAGGCTGCAGCAAAGACGGGCAGTCACAGGGACAAAACATCCCCATCACCCTCCGCTTTCACCTCCCACCCCCGCTGAACAGATAACCAGTCCCATCCTTTCTGACGGAGACGTGAAGTTAATTTAAGAGCCAAAACATCTGCAGGAAGAAGAAAAAGGCGTGGAAGTTGAATGGTGTTCAGCACGATCAAGTCACAGATAGAGCGAGAGTGAGTCTTGTAGGGCTGGGCCATATCATATCGTTCACGATAATACCGGTTTAAAAAAAAAAGCTTGCCCGGGCAAAAAAAATCATATAATAATATGCTAATTTCATGACGTAATACATCAGGGCGTCCCGTCCCCTTAACAACCGAGCGCTTCGAACGACCAACCCGAACTGTGCACCCCCCTCCACCTGTCAGTACTGGTGTAACGCTAATTAGTTACGCGCAATACTAGCTAGTTAAAATGCTAAAAATAAACAACGCACTTCTCAGCTTCTCTCCATCCAGCTCTAAACTGCAGGTACAGACAGCTCAACAGTCTCCCCCGCTCTAAACTGTCTATACAAACATGCAACTCATCTGTCTCTTGAGATCCACAGTCGGTCCACGGACCAAGAGGCAGGTGATCAGAGACAGATCAGTCAGAGAAATGAATCATTCCTGCATGAATAGATGAAGCTGAAACACCACAAGCTTCAGGGTCAGCTGATCACCTTGTTACAAG
>JARVLU010000002.1:28374095-28385444 GCA_031762415.1 Simpsonichthys santanae | reverse complement strand
AACTTTTTTTTTTTTTTTTTTTTTTTTTTTTTTTTTATATTGTGCACTTTTAACTTTCTCTCATTTTGAGTTCCCCAAAACTTTAAGATCAGTCACTGGTCAAGCACAAGTGTTTTGAATTGATGTAATGTGTAAGTTGTTAGTGATGCATCACTCCCAGGTGAAACTGAACGCAGCCTTGGTTTCCTCAGTGGTTACCTCCCAGTTATTATGTAAACAGAGACACGCTCTTCTGCTACCACAAAGCATCGGAAGCATTTCTGCAAAGGCTCATGGCTCTCTACGTGGCGTCGCACTACAAGGTGGCCTCTTCTTTTCGCAGTGTACATTTACACTTTCCGTTGTGTGCCATCCGTGTTTTTGCTGACTCGTCATTTCTCCGGGCTCCAGAACTCCCCCAACGACCTGCAGATGCTCTCCGATGCTCCGGCTCATCATCTCTTCTGCCTCCTGCCGCCTGTTCCTCCCACACAGAACTCGCTGCCTGAAGTCCTTGCTGTGGTGCAGGTGATCCACAACGTCGTGGACATGCTCCTCGCAGCCATCCTTTTGTTCTGACCCCTCCATGCTTCCTCAGGTGTGTCTGGAGGGAGAGATATCGAGACAATCCATCCTCAACAGTCTGTCCAGAGGGAGGAAGGCCTCCGGCGACCTCATACCTTGGACTGTGTCAGAACAGGTACATGACAGTTGTAAAGTATGCAGCATCGTCGCTGCTCATGGTTTTACAGTGAAACAGTTCATCCTCTCTTGCTCCGTCACAGTTTCAAGATCCAGATTTTGGCAGCCTGTCTGGAGGCAGAGTGGTGCGAATTGCTGTCAATCCAGACTACCAAGGGGTAAGAACATGTAAAAACCTGAGTATTATTTTTAAACGGGTTGTACTGTACAGCTGATCCTCTTTGATCAAATGAACTTAAATGTTATTTACTCAATTATAGCCTCAAGCATAAAAAAGATCAAACGTTCCTTATAGAGTAAAAGACGGCAGTCAGAATGAATGAAAATGGTCATATCTCAGCCAAAACTTGGTTTATAAATATGAGAAGAAAAACATAAATATGTCACTTCAGTGTATAAGTCACAGGACATGCAAATTATGTGGAAAAAAAAAAAAAACAACCTTGCGACTTATGGGCAGAAAAATACGGTATTTGTTGTCGTCCAACTGATGACTTCGACATTTTGACATCACATTTGCACCACTTCCTGCCTGAGTTCCTGCTGCAGCAGAAAGCTGTTTGCTTCTACTGAAGAAACATCAAGTCTAAATCTAAAAAAGCTAAGTCTGGTCCTCTGGACATTCAAAAAACAAAACAGTAGAAACGTTTCGTCTTTTGTCCAAAAGACTTAGTCTGAGGTGCTGTATTCAGCTCAGTCTTATAAATAGCCGCCTCTCACAGACTTAGCTTTTCCATATTTTTCTACCTGGATTATTGAGCATGCATCAGAGTATAAAGTCTAAACATTTGAGCCAGTTCAGATTTACTGTTCCTGCTGGTGCAGCAGCATCTTTATCCTTCACACACTAAAACAAGACGGTTCTAAATGCTATGAGATTTCTCAACAATGTTTTAGTTCTTGTGGCCTTGCTTCAAGACTTTGAGTGTCTCAGGGAGATTTAGATCTTCGGTGAAGTTCCTGGGCGTCAGTTCTTGGATGAAGAAGCGTCGTGTTTAACTCCGTCCTGTCCCAACAGATGGGCTACGGCTCCAGAGCTCTCCAGCTCCTGCAGATGTACTACGAGGGCAAGTTCCCCACCATGGATGAGAGCGTTCAACCAAACCAGAGTGAAATCTCCTCTGTCAACAACGAGGTCAAACAGAACGTTTTCAACTGTCTGGTTTCATTTTGTGAAGGGGACATGTTTCCCTGACAGAAACTTTCTCGTTCAGGACGTCAGTCTGCTGGAGGAGGTGATCACGCCGCGAAAGGAGCTCCCTCCTCTGCTGCTGAAGCTCAGCGAGAGAAGAGCGGAGAAGCTGGACTATTTAGGAGTTTCCTACGGCCTCACTGCACAGCTGCTCAGGTCAGTTCAGCACAGAGGAGGAGGTTTGGATCATTTGAGAGTCGCGTGTTGAAACCTGTTTGCTGTCTCACAGATTCTGGAAGAGGGCAGGCTACACTCCAGTCTACCTCAGACAAACAGCTGTGAGTGATCTTTAGCCGTCACTGTGTCTGTCGTGTTGCCGTGCCACTAGTCACTGACGTGTGCCTTTGCATCCAGAATGACCTGACGGGAGAGCACTCGTGTGTGATGCTCAAAGAGCTGAACACGGATGAGGCTGCAGAGCAGAGCCAGTGGCTGGCTGCCTTCTGGAAAGGTGAGTAGCTGCCTCGCCTGAGGAAAGACCTGCTGCGCTCCGTCTCATTAGGAGTTTGTTTTCTTCAGATTTCCGTCGGCGCTTCCTGTCCCTGCTCTCCTACAAGTTTAGTAGCTTCAATCCAAGCTTGGCACTAAGTCTTTTGCAGAACAAGAAGTCCAAGGAGGAAGCCACCAGTAAGTTGTTTTTGAGGACTAACCAGCTCAGGTTTTAGTCTCAGGACTTCACAGCTGGTCTGACTCGTTTCTGATCTCAACAGCTGTCAGCAGCTCTGGGCTGGCAACACATTTCACCCCGTACGACCTCAAACGGCTGGAGTTGTATTCCAGGAACATGGTGGACTACCACCTGATCATGGACCTGGTCCCAGCAGTGGCACGCATGTTCTTCCTCAGACAGCTCGGGGACATCTCCATCTCAGCAGCACAATGTGTATGTTTCTCCTGAAGCCAAGCTGTTTCTTTCTGTTATGGAGCATGTTGTTCTCACTGGCTGGCTGTTCCTTCTCCAGGCCTTACTGCTGGGAATTGGACTGCAACACAAATCTGTGGACCAGCTGGAAAAAGAACTCGATCTCCCAAGCTCACAGCTCATGGGTCTCTTCAACCGTCTGATCCGTAAACTTGTGCAAGTGTGTTTACGCTGATAAACAGACGTGTTGCTCATCCCATCATTTGAGTGGCTTCACTAACGAGCGCTTTGTCGTTTCTAACTTTGTTTTTTGTTACCAGGTGTTCACCAGCATCCAAGAAAAAGCTATTGAAGCAGAAATGGTGGACTCTAAAGATGTTACAATGGATCCAACCGTCAAAAGCCTTAATGAAGATCTGGTATGTGAACAGTCTTTCACCTGTGCTGCTCACGGCTACAGAAAATAACCTGGTGCTGTTTGAGCACACGTCAAACAAAATAGAAAATCTTGTAAATGCAGGGTGCATTGGAGCAATATGAAATATCTATTCAAAACAAAACGACTATTAAGATAAAATCTAAACAAAATACAAAAAGATGACTCAAGCTATGGAAAACACATCCATCTAGTATTGCAGGGTCATCTACTGATGCTGGTGTGCTAACCACTGCTTAGCAGCACTTTTGTTCGGTGCCCTCAGGACTTCTGTTGTGATTTGGTGCTATCTACATAAACTGAACTGAATTTCAGCACCAATTATTCTCTGTATAGATCTAGTAGAGTGCTGTATGAATGAGTAAATGGGGGCACATATTAGTGTAAAGAGTTTTGAGCATTTTGATAAGATAGCACTGTAGTCCATTTACCACCTATTGTTTGTCATATTTAGGTTAACACCAGATCAACAATGTTATGAAATGTTCAGGATGAGAAGAGCTGATTTGACTCATTAAAAACAAATAAGAAATACTAAATCATGCAGTAAAAGTACAAAATCAAGTACCAGAAGTGAAAAAAGAAATATAAATATAACATTTACAAGGTCCAAAAGAACTATAGTAAACAGCATAGTAGAATATAACGGTGCAAGTAGGATTATTATTTCACATGTAGTAATATTGCATAAGTGCACATATATATTGCACATAACACCTAGCACCAGCCTGTTCCTTTGTGAAACACTAATACATTCTTCAGGACATGATGATGAGTCACTGTAGTCTCCAATCTGCCCTTAAAGTAACATAGTGAGGAGGAAAAAGTAAATATATCTTTTCTTTTATAAAAGCTAACTGAAGTGCAGATGGTGCCTCAGTTCTGTTGCGCAGGAAGAAGTTGAGCTTTTAATGGACTCTGCATTTACATCTTGTATTAGAGGTGATTCGTTGCTTGATGAATTATCTTAAATGCTTCAAATTCTAAAGGATTATTTTATCTTAATAGTTTTATCCATCTCTTTATTCACTGGCCCTCCTTAGACATCTGTCTTCCATCAAGAAAGAGATGGAGGCTCTAATGTGTGAAAACAAAACACAGAGGCTGATTTTGTGTCATTAAAATAAAACATTTAAGCTCCACTAACACTTTGCATTTCCACACAACTCATCAGCACAAGTACTTTCAGAGTAAATCTGTTGTTATTCTTATAAAACCCTAAAGATGATGTTTTTGTTTAGAAATGAAGCGGCTTCAGTTAGCTGGCCAGCTGTTCACCAGACATTACAAACATGGAGTGTATGATTTTATTTTGTTGTGCCATTCAAAAAGACATAATTAAATGAGCACATGTAGCATGTTACCAGCATGTATGATGTACCAGTATGTTTGATTGACCAACAGACTGAAGCTGCCAAAGAGTTTGATGAATTGCACAAAAAGGATCTAGAGAAAGTGAAGGACATGAAGTTGGAGGAGTGAGTATAAGAGTGGACTTTGTCATTATGTGGTGAGTTTTGAATCAAAGTACTGTTTACTGTATTTGTCTTGGTTTGTGTGTTATCAGGTACAAGATCCGTGGAGATGATGAGGAGTGGGACCAGGTGCTGAAGAACGCTGGGAGCACTGGTGTTGTCAGCATCAAAAGGTGAGTGTTGCTCAGGATATAAACACAGAAGAGTGGCTGTTGTGGCAACGTGTTGCTCATATTTTTATATCCCCAACAGTGACAAGAAGAGAAAGTGGGAAGGGGGCTCAACAAATATCGGGGCTCCTCCGCACGAGAAGCTGAAAAAGAAGGACATGCAGCACGGAAAATTTAAGAAGAACAAAGACAAGCACGGGAAGTTTGGAAAGAAGGCGTGACAGAGTGAAGTCGTACAGACAAATGGCTTGCACTCTCCTGCAGATACAAATGTTTATCCATAAATTCATCTTTGTTCATTTTTAGAGGGTCTACAGTAAAGTGTAAATCAGCAAAAGTCAACACTCTTCAGTCCACTGTATTGAATAAATAACTTTTTATTTGTGTCAAACACTTTTTTATATTTTAGTTTTGTTAAATATCCAATTCTGCAAACAACTGTAAAAACATGTTTGTAAATTAAAAACTATTAAAACCTAGGGTGCCTGCATTTAAACTTTCTGAGCAGGAGAATTGAGCACCTGTGGCTGTAGATCACTCCACTTCTGTTTCAGCTGCTGTTTCAGGGCTTCGTCTGCAAAGGCACAGTCTATGGCCTGCTGGGACAGCGTCCATACTGCCTCGTGGCCGAGCTCGAACGTAGCTGCAGCCAGCTGATATTCCTGAGACAAGTCTGTGCAGAAGACTCCTTTATCATCAGTCTGGAGCGAGACGAAGAACAACCAGTCAGGCTTTACTGCTGATTTAGCTTTCTTCCCTTCACAGGGAACACTTCATCAGACAGACTGTGTGCCACCTGTGTAATTTTAATATTTAAAAAATATAAAATAACACAAGCTCCTCCACAAGACTCCTCTTCAAAACAGTTGGTCATTTTTGGGTTTCAAGATGAGAGTATGTGATGGACCTTTAGGATGTATGTGAAGCTTGTTTGATAAAACTACATTTTTTTCCCCTAAAAAACTTTTTTTAAGTCAATAGTTTAAAATCATATCTTTTATTTCACAAGTGGAGCATGTTTTGTACAGAGATCTGTCCAGACAGGATATTTTGATGCAACGCTGCAAACTCATTAAAACTAAAATCACTATAGATCGTGCATAAAAAATGTTTGAGACGTTCGTTACTTAAACCTAATCCAAAGAGCCAGATGAACAATTTGATATAAACACATTTGTTGTTTAAAACAAAACAACCTTCAGAAGTCAAATTTAAACCTCAAATTGACTAAAGCCCAAACTGATTTTAGCAAAACGCTTTCCTACAAAAGTTAGATATTTAATGAATGTATAGTACAAAAATAAATTTTACTTGAGGTCCCATTATTTAAATTGTCCTTTAAAACAAGGAAGTCTGAAGACATCAGGTAAACAAAATATATTTTAAACAAGATTTTATTTTATTGATTCTAATTTGGGGATGTAAATGCATATGAAGAAAAAATGTTTTGCTGTAAGAGTGCAGAAATTGAACTTACACAGATCACACATGGATGTCCCAACTGGTACCAGTACCTGAAGTGATGCTGGGAGTAACTTGGCACCGTTTGTCCTTTGACGTTTGACGTCAGGCACAGCTCTAGGAGAAAATTAAGAATTTAAAAAAGATTTCTGCCTGCTTCGATGTTCTTTCATTTTATTTCAGACTGCAGCCTGAATCTTACCGAGGGGTATTCTGTTTTTCACCACTTTGTCAACAAGGTGTTGAGATCCACCCATTTCAGGATGTAAGAAGGTTCCATGACCAATCCTGTCAGGAGGAAGATTGAGCAGCAAGTCCGACTCCTCCAGCTGGGAGGGAACCTGCAAACACCTTTCAGTTTAACACAACTTGTGCACGTTACAGGGCTACAAAACAAAACTGTTTCAAAAAGTCGTACTTCTGAAAGGTGCAGGGACAACTTCAGTCCACAGTGTTTGGCCTTCTCCAGGGCTGGAAGCAGATATTTTCCATGGCCCACCTTCAAATAAAAGCCACATTAATGTAAAACATCCATCCATTATCTTTTACCCGCTTCTTCCATTTTGGGTCATGGGGGTCGCTGGTGCCCATGTCCAGCAATCACTGTGTGAGGGGCGGGGTACACCCTGGATGGGTCGCAAGTCCATCACAGAAATGTATGGCATAAATCAACATTAACATTTCCTAATAGTTCCCATGGTTACGGTGTCTGAAGTTTGTATATACTGTAGTTTAAAAAGTCAAGTTGAAATCTCAACAGCAGGATCTCTTTCCACATGAAGTCAGCTGATTTCATTTCACTTCCTATTATCAACATTTATGTTAACGGTACCTGAATTCATTCAAGAATACAGTATTTACCAAATGGAAAAAAGTTTGTTTTTTTCCAGATAGACAAATTAAATATTGGCAGCGGAAAAGACAAGCGGCTTAAAACAGTTTTGAGACTGGTTTGGGGCAAATTTCAGGATTGTAAGAAGACGATCATTCAAGCTTATTAAATTATGATAAAGTCTAATTGGACAAAAATAAAAACTATAAAGCTAAATATAAAATAATGTTTTAAATGTAATGTTTTTCTTTTTCAACTAATGTTGATCCTAAAAAAGTACAATTCAAATTAAAGCCTGAACGTGTTGTAATACTCATTTCAGGGTCCGATCAGCCTCGTTCAGAAAACAAAACAAACTTTTTGTCCCATTTCATGATCTTACTGCTCTTGTTTTATTGTTTAGCAAAGATTTGTACAATTTATTTTAATTAAATATTGGTAAATAATGTTTTAATAAATTGTATTATAATAAAAATGAGGCAGCACGGTGGAGCAGTTGGTAGAGCAGCTGCCTCTCAGCGAGCAGGTTGCCCTGGATCAAATCCTGGCCGGGGGCCTTTCTGGGTGGAGTTTACAGGTTCTCTCTGTGCTGCATGGGTTTTCTCCAGGTACTCCAGTTTCCTCCCACAGACCAAAACATCATATTAGTCTGATTCAAAACTAAATTGTCTCTAAGTGAGAGAGAGAGTGAATGGCTGTTTGTCTCTATGTGTCCCTGTGATGGACTGGAGACCTGTCCAGAGTGTCCCCTGCCTCTCGCACAGTGACTGCTGGACATGGACACCAGTGACCCCCGCACCCCGAAAAAGAAGAAGCAGGTAAAGATAATGGATGGATGGTGCAATGAGTTGCTTCTCATTTCTTAAACAAACATGTTGAAAGACACATTGCATGGTCGTGGAAAATATGTCAGTCTGTTTGAGAAGGGTCAAATCATTGGCATCAAACAGAGAAAACATCTGGAGATTGTAGAAACTACTAAAATTGGGTTAAGAGCTGTCCAACACATTATTAAAAACTGGAAGGATAGTGGGGACCCATCGTCTTCGAGGAAGAAATGTGGCCGGAAGAAAATCCTGAATGATTGTGATCAGTGATCACTTAAACGTTTGGTGAGATCAAATAAAAGCAAATCAACAATAGCACCCAGGTGTGTGTTTAATAGTGAAAGTAAGAACATTTCCACGTGCACAATGTGAAGGAAACTCAAGGGATTGGGACTGAACAGCCGTGTAGCCTGAAGAAAACCACTAACCAGTGAGGCTAACTGGAAAAAAAAAGGCGTCAGTTTGCTAGGGAGCATAAAGATTGGACTCTGGAGCAATGGAAGAAGATCATGTGGTCTGATGAGTCCAGATTGACCCTGTTCCAGAGTGATGGGAGCATCAGGGTAAGAAGAAAGGCAGGTGAAGTGATGTACCCATCATGTCTAGTGTCCAGTCATCAATACAAGATCTTGGTGAAACATTAATGCAACACTGGATGGAAATAGATCTTGTGACATTGAAGAAGATTATTGAAACAATGACACAGTGAGTTTGTTGTTAAAACATTATTTACCAAACAAACAGAGAGTAATCAAAGCTAAAGGCAGTCCAATAAAATATTAGTGTGTGAACTTTATTTTGGTTGTCTTTTTATTTTTTATTTTTTTGGCCAGGCAGTGTATAACCAGTCTTACAGAAAAACTTCACACCATCACATAACCTCATGTAATGGTTTTCTTTTTCAACTAATTTTGATCCTAAAAAAGTTCAATTCAAATTAAAGCCTGAACTAATTTCAGGGTCCAAATCAGCCTCGTTCAGAAAAACAAAATGAACTTTTAGTGTCAGCAAAATGATCATTTTCAGGAAATGTTTAAAGAAGTGATTTCCATCCAGTCTAAATGAAGAAATGCACAACATTATTACTGAAGATACTCCTGAATCCCTGGAAAGATACTCTGGTCAAACCTGGTCACTGCAGTATTCCAGTTTACATCATTGTCTACTGAAATATTGAAATTGTCAACCAAAATATTTTACAGACCATTGGATCTCCACTAAGGTCGAGTCCCACCACCAGACCACCAGATGACAGCATAAACTCTTCAGCCAGTTTCACTGTCTCCATGGCAACCTCCGGCCCATTTCTGCGATCAATAGCCACCAGAAACCTTTAAAAATAAACTAAATTTAGTCAGACAACACTGTTGAACACAGCTTTAGTGCAGTAAAGAAAAGTAGAGCAGTGGACTCAGTGTGCCTACCTGACATCAATGTCCAACCCTTCATTTTTACACTGCTGGATGGCTTTGATGACAGTCTCAACATAACTCTGTTTTGTTAATCCTGAAAATAAAAATCATAAAGCAGAATCGATCAGTGGACCAATGCAGACAGAAGACAACCCTATTTAAATATTTGACTCCTCGCCAACATTCTCACTTGTGTCTTTTTCTTCTCTTGGCGTGCTTCTGAGCTCTAAATACTTGACACCATCAACTGCAAACTCCCTGATAACATCTGTAGCCACCTTGAAAAGAAAAGAAAATCATACATATTAAATCTGTTTGCAAAGTGGGACTCTAAAAAATGATTTATAAAACATTTGACAGAGAGCTCTTCCTCACCATCAGGATGTCCTCCTCTGTGTTCACCAGTTTATGGATGACTTTGAAGACCTCAAAGCATCTGCAGACATACAAGGCAGTGACAGTCAATACAAACTTTAAATCTGATTTATTGTTCATAAACTGCTGATGTTTTCAAAAACGTTTTTAATAAACTAATGCAATAAAAATTACAAATCAGTTTGGCTTCGTTTGACCTGGGTCAAACAATGTTTCCTTCAAAGCACATGCTGAGATATTGTTTGATGTGAATTGGTACAATACACTTAAATAAACTAAAACTGAATTTTATATGTAGTTTGTAAACGGTGAAAAAATGTAAACGAGCACAAGAAAAGAAAAATGGGTTTAGTCAGAACATCCAGTCTGTAGGAACAACTCAGATATTAAAGTATTTTGATGTGAAACAAAGTAGAAAATGGTGGGTCAAAACATGGGACGCAGAAGAGACGCTTTTCACAGGATGACTCCTAACTGTACTAAAACCCAGCAGTTGGACTGGTCCCGAGCAAGCTAACTACACAGATTAAACCTTCATAGAAACATATGTGCTGCAGCATTTATAAAACCAAACTGTCAGGATAAACTGTCCTCTAATCTATCAATACGTATCTTAATATTCATTTCTATTGTGTAAAGCCCTCTACTACTACTACTACAAATGATAATATAGTAATAATAATTTAATCATTGGTCATCCTTTTAAAAACTGGCAGGCTCAGACCAAAAGTCTGTTACTATAATAATATGTGAATTACATTGCATCAGTAAAAAGTGATCAGTAATAATAATGCAATATTAATGGTGAAACTAATTAAAGCAATATCAATATTAATATATTACTGTAATTTTAATGGTGTAGCTGAAATCTACTGACAGTTTTTTAAATGCAACTTTGGACTGATAATAGTTAACAATAATTAGATCACTTCATTTATTATTATTTTTTTTTTTTTCTCCATATTTAATTTCAAACCATGAAAGCCACAATCAGGCGCACTCGTCTAAAGTCCTCTGCTGGCCCTTGCCAATAGCTGTCATGCTGTGCTCGATGTTCAGGTGCGGTTTCCTTTTGATCAGCTTCTCCATGGTAACGAAGCTGACTGAGCCGTTGAGGTGCGCGTGAAGCTCCTGTTAACAGCAAAAACCGCTGACGTTAGCATTCAGTAATCTAACACAAAGATTAGCCTGTCGGTCCTCGTTGATTCATTTTTAAAGACCTCCTCTTTGTTAACATTTGCCATTAACTTACCACCTTTGGCAGCTCTCGATAAAAACGAGAATCTTCGTCCATCGCAGAGTTGAGGAGCTCGAGTCGCGAGTTCTCTAACCGGTGTTATATAACACCTGCAGCTGTGTATTCTCCCATAGCACCACCTGGTGCAGCACAGAAACAAGTCCCCAAGTAGTGTTCCGAAAAACTGCTTCAACAGAGTTCCTTTTCATTCAGTTCGAGATTTATAAAAAAGGGTAAATGAAAAAAATGTACATAGTGAGATGGAAAAACCTTCTAGAAAAACTGTGTTATACTTTTTTTCTTTTTCTTTTTTTAGACATGGAAAAAATGTACATAGAACTACCTTTTTGTTAGTCTGTTATAATTGTTTCTTTTATGTTTATCCGATT
>JARVLU010000002.1:28257332-28269106 GCA_031762415.1 Simpsonichthys santanae | reverse complement strand
TCTGAGAACAAATTTTGAGCTGATTTTATTGTTGTGTGTTATATTATTGTTAATTTTATTATGTTTCAGTGGCACTAGATGCATTTTTATTCTTTTTTTAATCTGTCTTAACTGTAAAGCACTTTGGCCAGCTTCTGTTGTTTTTATGTAAACTGACATTGACATAACTCTCTCACTCTCACCTAAAGACAATTTAGAGTTACCAATCAGCCTAACGTGCATGCTTTTCATCAGTGGGAGGAAACTGGAGTGCACGGAGATACCATGCAAACTCCACCCAGAAAGGGCCCTGGACCAGGTTTTGAACCAGGGTAACCTTCTTGCTAAAAGCCAGCAGCTCTACCAGTTGCACCACTGTGCTGCCTCTGCTGAACAAATCAATGTAAATTAAATAAAAAAATCTGTTAATTCTACTTATCAGTGTTGGATGCTTACATAGTAGAATAAAAATAACTTAAACAGCCTTGTGTGCATATTAATTATTGAGAAACAAATACAAAACATGTGCTCCTTACAGTGTTTGATGGAATTTAACATGTTCTTTTATCAAGCAAAAAGGGAAACGTTTGTCTCGGATTTAACCAGTTGGGAGTCTCTAAATCCTACCTGAAGTGTTTTTGTCTAATTGCCTCAGTATCTGTTTATTCTGCATGTTTAAAGAATCCTTTGTGTGCTCCTCGTTCTACAGGGAGCCTCTGCAGTTCAGGCTCGGCGTGTTCTCCAGTGGTTAGCGCACCCAGAGAGGTGCCAATCCACACGTCCCACCACCTTTCTGAGGCAGAGCCCAGAAGGCTGAGGCAGAAACAAGTCCCTGGCAAGGACGATGCCGCCGCCGCCTTTTATCAATGTTGACCAGACTCCTTTCGGCTCCTCCGCAGCTGAGTCTGGGAGCGGTTCGAATCCCTCGTCTTTGTCATCTCAGGTCATTAGATATGTCACATTTCCACCTTGAGGATTATGACAAGAATAAACTGTCTTGAGGTGTGCAGTATTTGTCAGTTTTTCTCCTGAGATGTAAATCCCTGTAAGTTTCA
Organism: Simpsonichthys santanae; assembly: GCA_031762415.1. Lineage (NCBI taxonomy): Eukaryota > Metazoa > Chordata > Actinopteri > Cyprinodontiformes > Rivulidae > Simpsonichthys > Simpsonichthys santanae. The sequence continues at coordinate 28,268,072 of JARVLU010000002.1, read as the reverse complement.
GAGAAGCAACTTTTTGTCTGCTGGGATCCTCCAAGCAGATAAAGTCCAGGTTATTACAATGATCTTGACTCTACATACATGGATCAATCGAAATTGTCTTATTATTATAGCTCATAAAACTGTATGAGTTATGGCTCCCCAGTTGTTAAAATATCCAAAAATACCAATTTGATGAGACGTGATAGTATCTATGGCAAACAAGCCTAGTTCAAAGAGACCACACTAACAATTCAGAAATCCCAAAGGACCCTGCTGACATCCAGGATCAGAACATCTGCGTCCAAGTCCCGACTGCTTTAACTGTTTTAACAACAATACAGTATTTGATATCAGGCAGGCGGTCATAATGTTATGGCAGATCGCTGTAATTACTTATGACCACACGGCACCAGGGAGGTGAGGATTAAAGAGATAAAGCATGGGCTTTTACGTACAGGCCACTTTGCTAATTAGATGGATTAAAACGTGCTCTGTGAGGGGAATTAATTTGCAACTGAATGGCAGTTAGCAGGCAAACAGATGATACAAGCCCCTGAGGGTATTCCATGGTTAGTTTGGTACAATTTAGAAATTACACAACTCGTTTACTAAATAACAAGCTCATTTTTTTTCCCCTCTGAACTGCATGCTTTGGCGCTTCACTGTCACTTGACTTTCAGATGTGTTGAAAATAGGTTAGATTTTTCGTTTCCACCGAGCGAAGCCTCCTGGTACTGCTCACTGCAGTAATAGATAGCCATTTATAATTCATGAGATGGCTAGTCCCCCAAGTTAATTTCGCCCAGGGCACTGTTTATTTCTGCTTTGTACTTTGTTTAAAGTCTGTTGTTGACAACTCTTGTACATGTCAAACTATCACCGCTAATAATTGCTTAAGGAGATAGAACTTTTGCAAATGTTGGTTCCACCAGAGGTACATTCGCCTCGCCCATGCTGCAGAACTTCTTCAGATGAATTTTTGATTCATCTCCTTCTCGCGCTTGACAAAAAAAAAAAGTCCTCTGTAATTCAAAGCCATCGCTGTGAGAGGAATTATAAAAAAGAATAATGTAGCGTGCACTTCACAACATCCTAGTTTTCTTGTGAAATGGGAAACGTCTCCTCGTCTCTGCTCTCCCGCCGCCCCCGCCTCGCTCTCGCCGACTTTCTTTCTTTTTCTTTATTTTTGCATATTGACCAAAGAGGGACTGCGCTGCCATGAAGACTGTCACACAGAGTGAGGATTGACAGAATCTATTGCAGGAGAGTAAAGGCCTTGGGCTCTACCTCTGTGGGTCAACCCCGTTCGTCTCTCCACGCATGATAGCAACGTTCTCTCAATCCAAGCAGTCACTTGATTAGTGCCAATTATCCAGCCTGTCACTTTCCGTGGTGAGAATGGCCCAGGATGTACCCCCACCCCTCCCCACACACACTTCCCGTCTAGAGCGGACGTGCACTAAAAGTCTGCGCTCGTAGCTGCAGGCTGTGGGAGTGATTTTGAATGCAGAGACGAGGGAAAATAAAAGAAACGAGGGGAACAAGTTCTGAGTTTGACAGAGTGATCGCACTGACTTCCGAGACAGTTACAAGGGGAGTGTCATTTCTCACACGCGCACGTCTCCCAGAGGGCCACGTCTTCAATCAGGCAGTCAGCAGCTTCATATTCAGCTGTAGACTGTCGTCAGGACCCAACTGGGTTACATTCACTAAGGTATACAGTGCTCACTTGTAAGTCTGTGTGTTTGGATTTAAAGCAGAACTTTAAACGCGAGGGGTGTTAGAATGCAGCTTGAGTATTTAACAATAGGGGTTATTATTTGTCTGGAACATAATTCATATGCCCTAAAATAAAATTTAGGTCATGAGTCTGTGAAGGCAGAAAAATAAAATCCTGTTCAAATATGTGTTACCAGCTGAAGCCAAAACTGAGCAAACACGCTGAACAAAGACGAAGCTGAAGTGATAAAAGTAGCTGTAAAAAGTTTAGATCTTCTGTGGAAATCCATCCATCATCTTTTACCTGCTTCTTCCTTTTTGGTTGCGGGTGTCACTGGTGCCTATGTCCAGCCGTTTAGAGTTACCAATCAGCCTAACAATCATGTTTCTGGTCTTTAGGAAACTGGAGTACCTGGAGAAAATCCACGCATGCACGGAGAGAACATGCAAACTCCACCCAGAAAGTCCCTCGGACGGGGATTTGAACCAGGGACCTGCTCGATAAGAGGCAGCAGCAGTTGCACCACTGTACTGCCCTTCTGTGGAAATATTGTGAACAATTAATATCTTACCTGTTGCTAATTTTTTTTTTTTTGTATGACATAGTATTAGTGCCAAGAAAAAATATTACTTTACTAGAAAAAAGTAATAAAATTACAAGAAAAAAGTCATAATACATTCCTGGGTCGGCTCACACCTGCTGTGGACAGCCTCCAGTGCACGTCACCGTGTTCATCAAGTAGTCCATGATCCCTTTGGGGTCACTGGGAAATATGCCTCTATCAACATTATGTTACGTCCAATTCTGTCAATGCAAACATTAATTGCAATACGGCTTCAGTTCATCATAATAATGCATATGCCACAGTGCGTCATCCCCCCCGCTATTGTACTGCTGACGTGAACAATCATCTTTTTACCGCAGTTGTACGACTGCGTTGTCTTGTCAGAGTTCTGATAACAGTGTTTCCTCTAGATAACTTGCCATTGCAGGGTGCTCTTATCATCCATGATTTTTGTCGGGGGGGGTGGAAGGAGACATGTTCTGAGCTGCACAGCGTGCTGTTTATACTGACAGGTTTTTTTTTTTTTTGGTGGGTGGGTGGGTGGGGGGGGGCAGAGACACAGTTGTGTGCTGTTTGCACCGACAGTTTTACAGTTTTAGAGCAGGGATGGGGGAGAGGAGAGAGACACAGAGACACGTCTCAGCTGTGCGCTGTCTGAACCGACAGTTTTTTCTTTTCTTTTTTGGGTGTGGGGGTGGGGGGGGGGTACGCTGTTTGTACCTAGTTTTCAAGTGGTGGGTGGGCTTCAGATTGAGGGTTCAGCATGAGGGAAGAGCCTGCCTTTATTAGCTAGCGCACCTGTATTGCGAGCCGCTAGTTTTGCGTTACATCAGTGCCGGTGGGGGTGGGGTGGGGCACCCCGCTTGCATAATGGTTGGGGAAACACTAGATGATATTTTGTCTTTATTCTGGTAACATTACATGTTTAATTGTAATACTACGACTTTATTCTCATATTATTTAAATTTTATTCTCGTAATTTACGACTTTATTCTCTTAATATTTCAAGATTATTCTCGTACGACTTTATTCTCGTACTATTACAACTTTATTCTCGTAATACTACAAGTTTATTCTCGTAATACAGTACTATGACTTTATTCTTGTTCATAATGTATTTTTCTTTCCATTAAATTTCAGACATATTTTTGAACTCCTCAGTTTGGAGAACAGTTTAATTCTGACCAGACTATGAGCTAAAAGCTAGTCCAGAGTGGATTGCGGCTGACTTCAACAACTCCAGCTTATTATTTCTGAAGTGGTTAATTTAAACCTTTTTTTTTTCACACCATCATTTTTGCACAACAAATTTATTTATACAGAATATCATCATTATTGACAAGCACAAATAACTATTAAAGCTTGCTGTAACACTTATGGTGCTTTAAAATATTGTTTGCATAAACTACTGACATTTTTTCTTTTCTTTGATCTGGAGTTGTTTTAAGACAACAGCATTCAGCTGCCAAGCTATTTGTTAGCTCATCAATTTGGCTGAAATACACTCTATTTCTCCTACATGAGTTTGTTCAAAGAGGTATCTACAACAGGTAAGATGATAAGTGTTCATAACCTTTTCACAGAACCCGCTTCAAAACAGCTCATGTATGCTTTAAAAATATGATAAATGAATATATTAAAAATGTTATTATAAAAGGTATACATTTTACATCACCTTTGGTTCTAATCTGTATTTTACCTTCAGTGGTCAGATTAGGCTCATCGTCATCCAGAGTCATCAGGTTTTTTTTTTTTTTTTTTTTTTTTTTTTTTCACTGAACTTCATTCCAGGCTCCAGACTCACAATCAGAATGTTTTTAAGCCTCTTTCTCAACAGTGCTGCTGTGTATTTACTGATCCTCTTCTTGCTGTTTTTCTTACTGTGTCTTTTGTAAGTGCTTGGCGCTCCGCAGCAGACAAGTGAGATGCAGCGCTCCGCTAAAACAGCAGAGGTTATCCTCTGTGTGGATGTCTGCAGGGGAGTAAACACCACCGTGTGCGAGTGAACATTTTGCATGAGAGAGGCCATTAATTATTCATACCTGCTCCATTCTGTATGATGATGTGTCAGGATGTTTGCCAATAAACAACAATATTCCTTGTAGGATTGATCCGAAATGAAAAGTTGTTGAGCTATAGTTCCCCTCACTGTGGTAAAGTCTGAGGAATGTATGTAGGAGAGCCGGTACAAGTACTTGTTTATGGAAATATCAATATCGTTTGCCACTTTGAATAAATATAGCAATTAAAAGGGGGGTTAAAATCTGGATTTTGAAAGAGGCCTTGAAACGAGGATGGGATGAAATGTAAAACCAGGGTACAAAAGCAGTGAGAAAGTTGGGAAGAAGCAAGGTAAACTGGTTCTGTGTGACTGGACAGAAATCCAAGGCACCTTGTTTTAAAGTGTTAACTAAGTGTGGCACGCCCAAGTAATCCTGTTTGCCATTGACTGTGTGATGAGGGGTTTAAAGAGCAAGAGAGAGGTGGGGGACTACTTCTCTCTTTCATGGTACCCCTGCCACTGTCTCCCTGTGATGCCCCGGGGAATACATCACCACCAGGGCAGGACAGCAGGCCAGCATGGGCGTTATAATTGCCATCTCCTCCTGCAGCACAGTGTGCACCGTGGAGCACGGTGATTAAATCAAAACTCCTCTGTATCCCCACACTTTGCCTCGCAGGCAAAACAGCCAGTTCCTCTGGGAGAGGGTCATCATGGCCCCCTCTGTGTTCTGTGATCTCTGGAACAAAACAGGGAGGGGATGCAGACTGTTCACTATTATCTACTATTGTGGAAAAAAGAAAGCAGCTTAATGGGTGCTAAAGTCAAAAACTGAAAAAAAAAAAAAAAAAAAAAAAATCCCTTAAGATCACAGACAGACAGACGATAAATATTTTTACAGAACCAGTTTTTTCATAGCTTTTTATAACAATCAATAAAGCCTAAAATGTCCTGTGTCTATTTAAAAAAATATTTTAAAGATAAAATTTTTCATATTCAAGTTACAAACAAAATAAAAATAACTTCTGCTAAAATACCCAGAATGTAAAGGCAGCTTTGAGATTTGAAGTTTTACTGAATGCAAGTTTTATTTAATTAAAGATGCTTTTTGGACAATTGAGTTACAAAATAATCATCTTTAAAATAAAGCAAGTAAAATCTATATTTTTTGTGTTGGAAATGTAAAATGAAGTGCAGCTGTGAAAATATATTTTCATGAAACAGTTCATCACGTCAGTGGTTCTTAACTGGTCTGGCTCCGTGACCCCGCATCACCCCTATGACTATGAGCCGAATTCAGTTTAACTTTCTAATTTATTGAATGGAAAAAATGGTGCAGTTTGAACCTGAGATAAAATTATAGAGCACCTTTGTGTACCAACACGCAAACAAAAAACAAGTTTAATGATGAACAAAAACAAACAGCGAGTGACAAGAAAAATATTCCCTTTGCACTGAGTATCTGCATTTTATTTAAAACCGAAAAGCTTCACTTCAGTAACTTCAGCATTTTTTAACAGACTTAGCAATGCACAAATACCCAGTAAGCATAAAAAACAACAGTTGAGAAGTACTTTCAAACAGACTCAAAATATTCAAGCTGCCCTCCAAATTGGTTTACATCATATTTATCTTATAAATTCCAATTTATAAATGTAAATAATGAATCTTCTTGATACACCAAAGCTAATCATGGAGTTCCTCAGGGCTCAGTGCTTGGACCAATACTCTTTACCTTATACAGTACAGTATATGCTTCCATTAGGTAAAGTTATTAAACAGCATGGGATAAATTTTGATTGTTATGCTGATGATACACAGTTATATTTGTCCATGAAACACAATGAATTCAATTAGCTACTTAGACTACAAGCATGTCTTAAAGACATAAAAACCTGGAGGACCCTAAATTTTCTGCTTTTGAACACAGACAAGACTGAGGTTTTAGTTTTTGTAACTGAGCATCCCAGGAATAATTTTTTCAGTCTTTCGACCTCCTTGAATGACATGAATCTGGCCTCCAGCTCTAAAGTTAAAAATCTTGGTGTTATTTTTATCAGGACATGTCTTTTATCCCACACATTAACAACGTCACTAGAAACGTTTACTTCCACCTGCGTAATATCACTAAAATTAGAAACATCTAAAACAACAGTTAACTACAAAGTTGGAGAAGCAGTTTTTGTTTGGTGTTTCCTCATCAGAACTCTGACCTGCTCTGCTTCCTCCTCTTCCTCAGCACGTGGCTCGGCAGCTGGAGGAGCTGCTGCAGTGGTTGATGGGAGCTCCGGCCGGGTTGAAGATGAACCGGGCTCTGGACCAGGTTCTGGGCCGTTTCTTCCTGTATCACATCCACCTGTGGATCAGTGAGTCTCAGTACAGACACTCACTGACACGTTTGGACCTGGGTTCAGACTAACGCTGCCCCCCCTGCAGGTTACATCCACCTGATGTCTCCGTTCATCCAGGGGATCCTGTGGTTCGGTGGTTTGTCTGCCTGCCTCGGGCTCACCTTCGCCCTGTCGCTGCTCTCAGACATGGTGGCGCTCTTCACCTTCCACATCTATTGTTTCTACGTCTACGGAGCCAGGTAGGCCCTGCCTCAGCAGGCAGAGTATTATCTCTCAATCTAGACAGGGTTACTGCCAACACGGTGAAAAAGCCGGGCAGTCAGCCAACCAAACTATTACAGCAATAAATAATGAACAGGGAGCTGTATGCCACGATAACACTGAAATTAATATGTTATAGTAAATTTTTATCGGTCACTGTACACGAACGAGTCATCAGCTGGCGTTTTGGACATGGAGGACTTTTTTGAAAACCTTGAGTTTCCTACAGTGGCTCCTGTTCTCGCTGAAGATCTGAGGAGTTCTCTGGGGCTGAGATTAACTCCGCAATCAAGATGTGTAAAATGGGAAACCCCCTGGACCACATGACTTCGTCCCATTTGAGTTTTTAAGAAATTTCAAGTCTACTCTCGCCTTTATTAATGTCTGTGTTTGAGGAGTCACTTTCTGTACAGACATTGCCACTGACCATGCACCAAGCTGTAATCCCGCTGATACCTAAAAGAGACAAAGACTCTCTAAACTGCTGCTCATATGGACCCATCTGCTTTTAAATACTGATGTTAAAATGCCTCAGTTAGATCCAGCTCTCCTGGTGGAAGTGGTCTCCAACTACAAGTACTTGGGTGTGCACCGGAATGATGACCTCAGCTGGAACAACACCACCACCAGCCTGATCAAGAAAGCTCATCAGAGACTCTACTTCCTCAGGCGGCTGAGACGAGCTGGTCTAGGAAGCTCAGCCCTCATCTCCTTCTACAGGTGTGCAGTGGAGAGCATCCTGTGCTCCAGCATCAATTGGGCGACTGTGGCTGAGTGGTTAGAGCAGTCGTCCTCCAATACAAGAGTTGGGGGGTTCGAATCCACCAGAAGTCACATGCCGAAGTGTCCCTGGACAAGACACTGAATCCCTTGTTGCCTCTGATGTGTGTCCCATCGGTGTATGAATGTGATGAAGCTCTGATTAGTCTCTTTAGAATGATTTGTTCAATTAACTTTGTAGAGATCTAGTAAAGTGCTGTATGAATGGGTAAATGAGGACACAGATTGTGTTGTAAAGCGCTTTGAGTATCTCGATAAGATAGAAAGGCGCTACATAAGTACAGGAAAAGAAGTGTGGCATGAAGGCTGCACAGCTGTATGATGAAGCCCTTCGGATGGAGGGTGAAACGTTTCTCATAAAATAAAATAAAAACCGTCCAGATGACCTGACTGAACATTGATGGATTTTTTTTACCTGGATTATTGAGCATGAACTTTGTGATCTTCTGTGGATCAATGTGGGAGCAGGTGAGCAGGACAGGAGTCTCCCAGAACCACAACAGAACCTCAACATCAAACCTGACAATATTTCTGGGTTTTAATTTGTATGAAAACTTTTCTCCTTTAACAGAACTACCGTAATCAGTTCTACCAAAACCTCTGACCCCTGAACCTTGAACCTCTGACCTCGAGTCCTGAAACTGGGCCCATAGATGTTTAAATGACTGCTGCCTGTCTGTGTCTCCATCTATTTGTATATCTATCTATCTGTCTGTCTGTCAGGTTGTACTGTCTGAAGGTCTACGGTCTCTCCTCTCTCTGGAGACTCTTCAGGGGGAAGAAGTGGAATGTCCTGCGGCAGAGAGTGGACTCCTGTTCCTACGATCTGGACCAGGTGGGTCCAGTTTTTGGTTTATCTGCTTTATTTATGAACCCAGTGGGAGGAGAAGAACTGAATGTGAGGGAAAGAAAGCTGGACTTAAGAACAAAGTCTAACAGTGGGTGTGGTGTGATGGTCCTCCTGGAGTCTGCAGGAAAAATGGCAAATCCAAACAGCCAGAATTATTGGACATTTCGCCCAATCCATGCTCGATTATCTTTCTCCAAGAATGAAAACTTCATGCTGGCGAGTTCCAGGAGCCGCAAGTGGCCTACGATTCTCAGAAATCGCTTCCAGCTTGCGGTTGATCTCAATAAGCGTATGAGTCTGAGCGCTTGAAGCACAAATTAATCCTTCACATAAGGCTGGCAACTTTACCATGGCCAAAACTGCTGCCGACATCTTTCTAATTTGTCAATATCATCAGCCGATTCCAAAAAGCAAAAACTCTGTTGTCATAAATCCAATAATGTACACATCTTCTACGTCCTCCACAGACAGCACAGATTGGTACACTGTCTTCCACTCACTCCAGGAATCAATGACATGTCCAGCTGCGTGGGTCCGTTCAGGGCATGAGGGCTCTCCAGTACCCTGTCATCTGGTGGGAAAAAAAAAGTATCAATTGCGTTGAGGGACCAGCTGATCAGATCTGTAATCATTTTAGACTGAAGTCCAAAAAAGAAGCTGAAGGTTTAGTTTGCATGTTTTTGTTACAGCTTTTCATTGGAACGCTGCTGTTCACTGTCCTGCTGTTCCTGCTGCCCACCACCGCCCTCTACTATCTGGTCTTCACTCTGGTGAGGCACCCTGTCCTGAGACAACTTCTTTAGATGGAACCTTGATCATTTGTTGTTTATTTGTCCCACCTGTCTGAGTTATTGTGTCGCACCTGTGTTTCAGTTGCGGCTGGTTGTGGTCCTGTTCCAGGGTGTCCTTCATCTCAGCGTGGACTTCATCAACTCCTTCCCTCTATACTCGATGGTTCTGCGTATCCTTCAGCCCTACAGACTGGCAGGTAAACCAGAGAACAGGTTCTGAGTGAAGGATGGGTGTGGGAGACAGGGGTGGAATATTTAAGGTCAAATAAAGATTAATTACAGGTTAATTTTAGATTAATTGCATAATAACAGATTAATTAAACTTCTTCTATAAGTCTGTTGTAGAGAGTACCATCTCTTCTGCCATCATCTGCTGGGGTAGCAGCACCAGAGAAAGTGACTTAAAAAAGATCAGCAAGCTCATAAAGAAGGCTGGTTCAGTTCTGGGGACTCCTCTAGAAACTTTGGAGATGATTGTGCAAAAAAAGATTATTCATAAAATGAAGAACATTATAGACAACCTCAGCATCCTCTTCATCAGACAATCATACAACAACAGTGTCTTCAGTCAGAGGCTTCTTCAGATCTGCTGCAAGACAGACCTCCACAAGAGATCCTTCCTGCCCACAGCCATCAGCATCTAGAACAACTCTTTAATGAAACCAGGATGATGAGCTACAACAACATTTAACTTCCCTCTGGGATTAATAAAGTATTTTTGAATTGAATTGAAAAAAGTTAATTACAGGTAAATTACAGATTATCCATCCATTATCTTCCACTTGTTTCGAAGGTCTCGGGGGCTGCAGCTTGAGCAGGGAGGTCCAGACTTCTCTTTCCACAACCAGCTCTTCTTGGAGGACTCCAAGGCATTTCCGGGACAACCGAGACATGTAGTCTCAAGCATGTCCTGGGTCTTCCCCATGGTCTCCTCCCAGTCGGACATGTCCAAAGCAATTCCCTAAGGGGGCGCCCAGGGAGCATCCTTACCAGGGTGAATCTCATCCACCCCTGGGGCCCTGCCACCTCGGAGCTTTTTAACTACCGGTACCTCGGCAGCCTCATGATTATATTAAGGTCGACCCCAAGATTTATCCCAGCGCTAGCTGATCTTCTGCACAGGAGGGATCATTTCTGGGCTTTAGTGAGAAAATCTGGCTCAGACACTGATTGGTTGAGTTTTCAACAGCTGAGGAATAAATGTACAACTTCCATCAAAGCCGCAAAATGTAACTATTTCTTATCTCAAACCTCCATAAATCTAAATGACCCTAAAAGATTCTGGAAAACCATTAAATCTCTCTCAGCCCCCCCACCCCCAATCATCTGACCTCCCACCACAGTTTCTTGTTAACTCTGTTCCAGTGTCAAATAAGCACGAGATCCTGAACTGTTTCAACAAACATTTTGTTGCTTCTAGTTCATTATTTGACACAGTTAC
>JARVLU010000002.1:28207590-28220737 GCA_031762415.1 Simpsonichthys santanae | reverse complement strand
ATATCTACCCTCTTTGTCTTTATATTCATGGATCATCTCAAATGTGACCCTCTGGGATATTAAGGTTGCCACCCCCCCCACTCTGTATTTATTTGACTGTTTTATTGAAGTACATTCTGGCATCCTATACAAGGCGGAACAGGACGAATTCTCCAACTGCAGACATCTCTCTTCATGCCTCGTTCTCCACCGCTGTAACAGTAAATCGGGCACTAATTTATGAGTTGTTGTGGCAAAGATTGACGAGCTTTCTGACTGGGAGTCTGCTTTGCTGCACTCTAGGGGAAACAACAAAAGCCTAGGTTTACTGAGCAGACGAGCACCATGAAGGGTAGCATGTGTGCGGCGCTCCTCTCCCCTCCCTTGTCTTCCCCACCTGAGCTTGAATCTCTCTCCCTCCATCATTTTTCCTTCCCTCTATGCATCCTCTCCCACCTTTCCTTTTTTTTTTTGCCTGCAACTATGGTGACAAGTGAGGTTTTGCCCAGCTGATGGAGACCAGAGGGTGTGTGTGCACATGGAAGGAATAAATAAAATACCCATGTGCTTCATTTAACTAGAAAAAAAATGCATTTCTCCCTATTTTCACAAAAAAAAAAAAAAGTTTTACTGCGTGAATCTATTTTAACAAAAAGTTAAAAAAAAAAAATTAAAAAAAAAGACCAATTTTTTCCATTGTGCAATGTGAGTCTTTTTGTTGTTTTGTTTTTGTAAAAATATCGAGACACACCAAAACTCAGAATCACTGAGGCTCAAATCACACAGGGGCAGACTGACTGACTGGTGCAGGCACTGCTGGTTGAATTTTAAGAGTTGGCTGAAGATCCTGTGATGCTTCTGACCAGTTTAAGAGTGCAATGTTTAAAAGCTCGACACTTACACGAGGCCTTGGTTAAGCACCTCTCTCTGCCCTGAATCTCACAACAGGGACGGCTGCTTTTCCCAAAAAACAAAGGAATATATGAATAATGAATCCTTCATAACATCTACTGCAACTACATGCAGAAACCTTTACATAACAACAAAGAGCCTTGTTCCTTTTGCAGCAGGGAATTTGCTCCTGCCACATTGTACAACTTCCTTTCCACTATACTGTAATTGCAGTACTGTATTAGTATGCATTTCTGTACAACAGTCAGAACTCTGCTGCGTGTTTGTGGAGAGAACACTCCTGCTTTTTCCGCACTTAGACAAAACCTCACATCCACTTGTCTTGCGTGGTCTTTCTCTCAAAGAGGTGGCAGTAGGTAAGCATTTAGTGATTATTATAGATGCTGGTGAAGCGCACATCTGAATGCATCAAGTGTGAGAAGAGAAGAGACTAGGTCTCAGATCAAGCTGCTGCTTGGGGTCAGTGGGTCAGAGGCGCAGAGCCAGAACACACATGCAGAGCAGGCTGAATTGTTCAGCTGACTGTAATTGTCCCTCTGTGGTCTCCTTAGGAAAACATGTTTCCAGACAACGCAGCCCAGCTGCTCGAGCCAGATAATAATCATGATCGTGATTCGCTCCATCGAAGAGGGAAGCTCAGCATAAACCAGTTATGGCACGAGGTAGTGTTTCCAAACCAGAGCCTCAAGTTGCTGAGGGAAATGCAGATGAAAAATCTTGCACATGATTTTACAATACTGCTGCAATCAGTAAAGTCAGGAGCATTCACCATTGTGAACTTTAATAAAACAAAAGTGAGCTTAATTCTTCTCATTGTTGCGCAGTGCTCGAGATATTTTGTAAAGTTACCCTAACTGTGGTCGGTCCATGGTAGATTTGCTTTCGTGCCCAAAAAATCTGACCTGACCCGGCCCCAGCTCGTAGCCATCACTTCCGAATCTCACCCGTACCCGATGAATTAACGGTAATTATAGGTATATTGTACTTTCATGGCCGTCAAAGAGCATTAAATCCCTGCTTCTGCCTGCATTCTGCATCATTCAGACACGAACCCTGCTCTGACATGTCTGCTTTGGGATCTCACCTGTTTGAGATGTCGACCACGCGCGTCTGCTGATTGCAGCTGCTGAACGTCCACTTGGACAATGCATTGCTTTATTTTACTTCTGTCAAGGCCGGTCTGCTGGTGGTCAAATGACCATGTGTGGCTGGTGACTGTATGGCAAGCCACGTTGCCATATAACTGGATAGTATGGCAAGCTACAGTATGTTGCCATATAATTGAATCGCCAGCCGCACATGTCCACTGACACTGTCAAAAGCCTGCCACTGACTTGGCCCGCCCATCCAGCACATTATTACGGCCTGACCAAAATTCGGGCCGGGCTTCAGGCCTGGGAAAGAAATGACAGCTCTAGCCCATGGGCAATGATGATAATGTGAACAATCATTTACTCTATAATCAAATCAACATACATTTTCACATAAATTTTTAAAAACATTTTGTTGTTTTATTTGGGAATATGATAAAAAAAAAACAACAACTCTAAAATCACATTTTCTTTGACAGGACTGCCAAACGTATCCACTACTGGTACGGTGTTTTAACACCAGCAGCGGGCTAAAAGACAACTCTTTTCAGAAACCAGATTCAAAAGCATCTACTCTTGCTGTCTTCACGCGGCGTTCTAAGAAACTGTCAAAACTAATCTAAATTAAATAAATAAATGCGGCAATAACAGTGCGAAGCCTGTCTGCTTTTAAACTCAGAAAGTTATTTTAGTCCAGCAGATAGAGCTCAGAAGACTCCACGCAGCCCCGCGGCTACTCAACAGTTTTTATACTGTGGCTGATGAGCACCTCTGCTGCCATTCTGCTTGAAGGTCCCGGGTTTCCATCGGCTGAAAAAGAGCAGGCGAGGACAGGGAAGATGAATGACATCAGTGGGCAGCCGATACTTCCAGGGCCTTGTGATTGAGACAAATGAGCCTTGTTACATTAGCTGGGATACTGAATCCTGCTGCTCAAAGATCCAGAGCTTGATAGAGCTGAAACTAGAGGCACCCAACCTTTCCATAGATCACCAGTGTCATGAGGCCTCCGACAAGAAGCTCGCTCAAAGTGTCGGCTTCAGTGCACTGCGTTCTTCCTGTTTTCTTATTGTGCTTTCGGCTCCTAATTCATGGGAATCTATGCAAAGATGCACAGATACATATCTGTGCAAGAGTTTCTATTTGTCCTGCGAGGATTTCCTGACTTTGGTGCTTTCCTGATTCAGATGAAACAATGAGCACAGACATAACTACAATCAAACCCATGCACATAAAATACTTTCGTTTTAGAGAGAACTCATGAATCTCTATCACAGAAATTAAAATGAAACGTTAAAAAAAAAAAAAAAAAAACCTTTAGAAAAGAAAAACTTTTACTATTGTGTAACAATAGTTGAGGTTCTAGATTTAAACGGTTTAATGACCCAACTATGAATTAATAAAAAAGTGAATAAAAAGAAGTGAGATTGAAATTCAATTAATTTTTGATGTGACAACTGTTTGACTTATAGGCAGCATAAATACTTTTCATCCATTACGTTCCCCACAGCTTTCCAAGGAACTCAGCCGTCATGTTGTTCCAGTCAAACTGTGAGCGGTGAAAAGGACCCAAATGTACACAACACAAACAGTGGCATGTATGTGAACGCATTCAGCAATTTCATTAGCAACAGAAATCAGAAAGCACGTGTGCAGATTGACAAATGTTAGGAGGAGCAGACAAGACTAAAGGGCAAGGACAAAAAGCACAACATCACTTCCAAGACTCTGTTTTCCTTTAAGCTAAAGATAGCGTCTAATGTTCTTTAAGGGGCTGCCATCTCTTTTTCAGGAACAATTTGAGGCCCCAGTTCTTATTTTTCTTATCGATAACAGTCCCTTGACCTTGCTTACACCTAATAGGCTGTTGAGCTGCATTTCCTTCCATTAAATAGACTTCTCCGGGCAGTAGATGACTGTCCCTTGGCCCCCACAAGTTTTTGACAAGTTCTTGAGAATATGATGCAGATGGAAGCGTCCCAATTTCAAAGTGAAGTCAGCTTTATGTGTCTTGCATTTGATTTTTCTCGGGCGACTGCTAATCGGCCCTCAGCATTCCTTTGTACTTCTTTAACAGCAGATCTTTAAACCCCAGTCTGCTTTGAAACGTTTGCTTGTGAGAGGTCTTGCTGATGCAGCGTGACTACCTTGAGTCTTGTTGCTGTGCTCTGTCCTGCTGTGATGTTTGATCTGAGCGTATGAGTGGTTTTTGAAACCTGAAAAAGATCCATCAACGATGGATGATCACTGCGTTTGAAAAATGAAGAGTTTCTAAACTATAACAAGCAACGCCACTGTCGTCGTCCAGCTATTTGAGTTTGTATGAAAAGCACTCCTAGACAACAGGTGCAAAATAATTACAGCTAAGCAGAGTTCATGGACAGCGAGCATGTCAGCAACATTCCCATGCACCACGTTGTTCCAGTCCTACAAACAGCAGCCCAGTTTTGTTTAACATGGCAGGATTAGGCAGCCATGTGCAAAGCATGCTTCCCCTCCTTGCACACACTCTCTTCTACCTTTTGGTGAACCAGCTTCCCTGACGGCCGGTGAATACGCCACAGTGATCTAATCCCAGGCAAATAAACAAGTGCCAAGATTAATGATTGCATAAACACATCCCCCAAGCCCTGGAATAACAATCAGCTCTTAAGCCTGAGCCATGCAAAAGCTCTTGGAGTCAGCTGACAGGCAGAAACCTCTTCCCCCCTCCTGCTACCTCGAAACAACATGAATCGCCTCTGCTAGCTGTCAATATTTTCTGCTTGAGATGGTGGGCGCTGCATAAAAGGGACGCCTATGAAATCACAAGGGTCCTTCATAGTTCTTAAGTGTTGCACTTCTTGCTTATTGTTGCTCATCAAGGACACTGAACAGCATGTTTGGTCTAACTAAATAACCATGTCTGTCTGAAGCCATAACAGTGCTAAAAGTGCAGGAATGCAGAGATCTTCATACGGTTTAGTCTAATTTGTCAAATCTCTCCGTATTATGACTTCTACAGCAATTGCATGTTTGAACTACGGTGATAAAGTCAAGTTTAAATCTAAGGTGAACTTGAAGGCAAAAGTTCAGAAAAAAGAAATCCCACTCACACCAAACCCCGCAAAAAAACTATTAAAATATTAGATGCAATGACCAGCCAGTCATTCCCATCTTATCAGATCTGCAGTGATATGATGAGCTGTGCTGATGAGCAGGAAGTTGTAAAAAACATGGACAACCAGAGAGTGGAAAAGGACTGCAAGGAAGTGCAGTGCAGCCCACTGGTCCAGGGGCAGGAGAGCGTGAGATGTCCAGCTGAAGTGGGAGGCCCCTCTCCAGGAGGTTGTTCCTCAGCATGAAGGCAGAGCCAGTAGTCGGCCTAATGAGGGGTGAAGTGGAGCCCCCCTGTGGGACCCCCTCAGGCGCATTCATTAGCGGATGAAATAGTATTTCCCGCGGCAGAGCAAGTGTCTGCATTGGCTTGGATGCATTTAATTTAGAGCCATATGAACAGAAGGCCACACTGGTCAGTTTGGCTTTCCCCAGTCTGGGGAATCAACACTGTGCAGAGTTGTCGAGCCAGGGCCTGACTAAACGGTGTGTACAGAATTCAATTATGTTATATTTTATATAGTTTGAACTTGATACTACCTTTGAAGCTTACAACACTCAGATAGGTCAAGTGTGGTGATACTTCCAGCTATGGCTTTGAAAAAAAAAAAACTTGTAGAAAGGCTTTTATAGTGAAAATGTGTGGCTTATCACAAGTTTCAATTCCTTCAATGCATTGCATTTTGTTGCATCTTTTTAGCCGCAGGCTAAAATAATAGATTCATTTAGCCAGTGGTGGTTTGTGGAAGGGAACCAAGGATTATGTTAATGCAGCACTGAATGCTGCTAGCAAGATACAGTAAAAAAAAAAAAAAAAAAAAAAAAAAAAGAAATTGCTGCAGCAGGAAGCACCGGATGAATATCTGAGGTTAATTTCTATGATTGCACAAATCTGCATTTACAAATACACACTGATATTCTCAAACTGGGCAAGGTAAGGCATTTGGTAAGACAACGGAACAGGCAGACGTTTCTTTCTTTCTGCCGTATGAAAAAAGGCTTAACGGTATCAATCCATTGCAATTCAAACACTCTACATGATGTTTATCACAGCTGCTTATCCTTGTTTCTGATGAATCCTCACATTTATTAAGACTGTCTTCTTGCCTTGTTAGATATGTATAACCAATCTCCTGTAATTAGCAGCTGCTAACCTTTGGGGTGCTAATCCCCCATGAACTGTGGATTTGTACATCAAAGCCCACACACTCCTTTATAGCTGGTGCTTGAAATTACACTCCATTTGAAACCTGCAATTATTTGTACAGCATGGATGCAAACAGTCTCCTCTTTTATGTCTCCAAGAATCCCGTGGGTTTGCGGTAAAGAATCCTTAATCCACTCCAGTGGAATCCAAATATAGAGTTAACACTAGCTCCTGAAAATGTACACGCTCAGCCAAGTGCCTGCCGTGCAAGCGTAGTGGAGAAGGCGCTTCCTCCATCTCTTTAGTTTATAGTTAGGATTTGATCTCTTTTGTAGATTAGATGCATCATGTAAGCAGTGAGAATTGCCATGGGGTGTGGGAGTGGGTGGGGTATAACACTGAAATGCTAAGATCCTGTCCTCTCACACACAGCAGCTGAAAGTTAATTAAATAATCAATTGTATTGCACTTTGTTTAACACAATCACATGGCCAGGACTTTGTCAACGAGGTGAACGCCGTTTTAAAGTCTGCTGCAATGTGCACTCTCAACCATTCATGGATGGGTTAAATCCATTGTGAGAGATTACTGAGGGCAAAAATAATCGCGATAGCTACACATTCACACACCAAACTCACACAGAAACTTGATGCGTACACATGGGGATGCTTAAAGCATACACTTTCTTTAACGAGAGGCATGAAGCTCACGTATCAGTGATGCACAGCAGGCGAACAGTCGAGTTGGCTTTGTTTCCGTCAGTCAACTGCATTATTCTCGCATCGCATCGATACATGTCAGTTAGACAGGATGAGATAAACCTCATCGAGCAGGGCGGACTCAGGCTCTGGTAAATATGCACACTTATAAAGTTCAGGTGGTTCTACGCAGCAATGAACCTATGCAGGGATTGTTTTATCAAAAACACAAGCTGAGCGTCACAAGGACGAGCCTTCCTGCATTTAATCTAGTAAGTGATTAAACAGCAATGAATAAACAATGAGGTAGTTTGGTATTTAGACGAAACTATACACCTCAGCTGCCACCTACGACTTTGACAGAAATCTCTTTACTTACCTTATTGTAACAAGAATCCCAGCTTCTTTTACCAGCTTAAATGGGGAACTGACACCCCAACCTGGTGGCATCACACGCAAATAAATGCATGCGTAATTGTGCAAAGTGCTATTAAATGACACGGAAAAATTGACTGCGACAGGAAGATTTTGCGATTCGAGTAGCTCCATGTTGTTTCGCATGCCAAAGCTTAGCGCAAAGCATGTGTAAATCTGCTTCCATCTGTGAGCAGAGACGGAACAAGGATGTAGGATCTTTAGAAGCATGTGCAATAACGTAAGATTTATCACAAGACAAAAAAGCAACATATAAAACACTCGGAGGATCGGCTTTGAGCGATGACAGTACCCCTGCAGGCAACCAAATTAAGATTTATATACTTTGGCTTGAGAGTGCACGGGACAGTCATGTATACATCCCTGATAGCCGGGCTTCTCACTGCAGCACGACAGCGACTCAGAGAGAATACATTTGGTGTAAAATTGCTTCATCTGTTTACAATTCCATTTGGAGTTTATGAGAAAGACAGGCAAACACAGCCTGATATATTGCCCCCGTGTCACGGCGTGGCAGGAGCATCCACACAAAGATTCATCTCTCACTTAGAAGCCAAATGATACGTCTAATTTGCTGCGAGCACAGTTATTTTTAACCTCTCCGAGCTGTCAGATAATGGAGCCCGACTGTCAGCGCCGGTGTGTGCGACTGTGTTAAAAGGTTGCAAACTCTTTTCAATTTGCCATTCCCTTTGAGGGAATTACAAAATGCACATTCCCATTAGTTCACCTGATTGACGTTGCTCTTTTCTTTTATCAAAACCAAAGGTGGGGAATAAAAGGCGTTGAGTGAATTAAGATGGATGGATCCAACAGCAACCTAAATTTGGTTTTCACATGCATTGTCAATAACTATGATGCCTTAAAAACACCTCAGAAAGTTTGGTGAGAAATGGATGTTATTCTACCTATTAATTAGGCAATAGGATGCTTTTTTTAACTTATAAATATGATGCCTAATCTTCAGAGCTTTTTATTACACTTGGGAATGCCTCTCTGTCAAGAGAATGAGAGCTTAGTGAAATAAACACATCTGTATTCTGGCTACAATGGTCCAGGTTAACCATGAACTAATAAAAATAGGCCCATGGAAACTGTTCTTAATCAATGACCTCATTGTGGACAGCACGCTTGTGTTAGTGGTTTGGCTGTTGTGATTTAGGATGCTAATGGATCCTCTAGGTTAATCAAACATAGGTGTAAAACCCATCAGTGTTGCAATGTGTCAGAATTTATTTTACAATAGGCACTAGCTGTCCTGCTCTAAGACGATGGAACAGGCAAACATGCCTTCAAGGCATGAAAACATCCACCAAATCAAAAAAAAAAAAAAAAAAGACCTGAATACCAGCAATGATATTGGCATTTGGACAAAAATAAACAAATAATGTTAAAGTTTACTTTAAATACGCTCTCTATGAAGCAACTACATTATTAATTAAAGGCCAAACATTGTTTTAAGGAATGTTTATTGCACATTTACTTTAATGCCAGATCATCTAATGATGAGAAGGAACTGAGTTAGAGACTCATTTGTCAAACCTTGTAATTGGGGGGTCTCTGGTGCAGAGGGAGGGCAGCCGACTTGGGACTGGAATGTCACAGGCTCGATTCCCTGCCATGCCCATACAGCGTGGTGTCCTTGAGAAAGACACCTAATCCCTAACGGCTCCCCGGGCACATACATAGCTGCCTGCTGCTCCACCTGGGTGTAACTCAAGTGGAATGGGTTCAATACAGAGGACACATTTAGTAATTGTATAGAAAGATATGGTGATTACAATAGATAGCAAATTCACTTTTAAATCATGTTATGGGCAGTTTTTTAATGAGAACTCACAACACATGCTAGCTCTCAGTGTATGTACTGAAGATGGCGTTCAGCTACTACTGCACCACATTTGAGCTCAGATGTTGTAAAACTGACGGAGTTATTGCCATTCTCGTGTTTGCTAAAGTCGATAAGCTGTGTTGGTCAGCTTGACTCGGGCTGAATCCAGAAGTTAATCAGTTGTAGATGGAAACACAATATGATCAACTTTTTTCAAAGTTTCAATAAAATGCTGTACATCTTGTGGTTCATGAGATATTTTGCTAACAGCCTTAAAAAGTTGACTCCAATAGTTAAAGGCAACATTTTAAAATCTCTGTGAAATCAGTATAGTACTGTATATAGGCGTAGTGGAGTGACACTCAGCTAATACCAAATTAAAGCTAAAAAAATCTGTACAAAAAAAATGATTCTTTGAAAATGACAGGAATCACATTCATTTTTTTTTTTTTTTACTGCAAACAGTTCCACTGTCCCAAAAACCAGCTGACCTCTACTGTTTGCTAACTCCAGCTTAACTCTGCTGTTACGTAAGAGAAGTGAAGGCGACATGTGGCGAACGAGCTCTGTTTACTTCATCTCACCCACTCCAGAAAAGGCAACTGCACGTTTGTTATTCTGTTACTGATCCGGTCCAAAAAAAAAAAAAAATAAATAAATAAATAAAAATCAGATGTGACACTTCACACCGATCGGGTTCAGATCTTACTTTAGCTTTAAGGAAACAAGATCTTTGAACCAGACTCGTGGCACGACCCCAGCTGCTCTGGACCTTGTGATTGCACGGCCGGGCCAGAGCTCAAGAGGCCTATTATAAAATAGTTCCTGACCTCCGTGTTTAACTGAGCAAAGGTTGTTCTTGCTTTGAAATCACTCAACATGCCCACAGCAAACTGCTTAGTGGATGCCTCTAATCTTGCTCTCCACCCAGAGAAGGGAGGGGGCAAAAGGGAGAAACAAACAAACAAACAAAAAAACACAAATAAAAACAAACTGGACTCCTGTTCTGTAGTTGAAGATGTTTTGCTTCCTCTCTTGGAGCTTTCTCATATCAGAAACGGAGTGTGTGGAGTTCCAAGCTTTTAACTGCACAAGATAATATATTTTGGTTAACTAAATTAAAACACAGTAACCTTACTTCCCTCTACTTTCCCTTCCAATTCCCTCCAATTTGTCAATTTACATAGGTATGTGTGTGTGTGTGTGTGTGTGCGCGCGCGTGCGTGCGTGCATGCGTGCATGTGTGTGTGTGTGTGTGTGTGTGTGTTATCTCAGCCTTTAAAACCTCACTCCCAAACTCTGCTCTTTGAATTGAAAAAGCTCCTCGGACGAAGAACGAAATATCTTCTGTAACAAATAAAGCCCACTTGGTTCTGTATTGAACATTTTTTGATTTTATCATATCCTGGATGACTGAGAATCTACACCAGCATCTTACTTCCCTCCATTCTAAGGGGTGTTAAGGTCTTTGCTTGGCTCTCAAGGAAGGTGTTTTGGTTACATGCATGAAGGTTTGAATTAGAAATAAGGTTTCAGACTTAATTCTCCACTGTAAGTTTTAGAAAGCTGAAATCACATCGATTTATAGGTTTAAAGTTGGCCTTTCTCATTTGATGCAAATAATTTCCGCCACACACCCTCTCAAAAAACGTTTTATTTGTGCAAAATGTAATCATTCTGGTTCTTTGTCTATAATCCTCGAGGTGTGGATGCATAGCTAAGTCTTGTCTGCATCCTTCAGTGTTGAGCCATGCGTCTGTGGAGAGATTGTTTATTTTCTCCAACATACAGGTCTAAACATTCCAGAAATTTTCAGTCAGGTCATCTGGACAGTTTCCTTTTTTTTTTTTTTTTTGTGCTGAAACGTTTCACCTTCCATCCAGAAGGCTTCATCAGTCAACACAACACACAAACTGATTCTTCCCCCAACAGCTTACTCCAAAGTGGAACAAAGCAGTTATGTTGGTGATAAGATGGTCTCTTTGGCACGGCCTTCCTCCGGTGCCGGCCCTCTCCCTCATCGACAGTCATGTCAAACTGGTTCAAAAACCAACAAAGAAAAACACAGGTCTCAACATTCTTTGCTGCAGTGAACACTACCACACCATGCCACATTGGTTTGTGGTTGGGTGGTTTGTCCTTAGGGTGAGCATGTCATAATGGGTTACACTTTTAACAACAGAGTTCAGAGTGCTGAAACTGAAAAGATTAAACACGGAACTAAATTGTAAATTGTGCTGATTTGTATTGATTTTTTATTTTATTGTGAAATTAGAAGGACATTTTTTTGGTGAGAATCTGCAAGCTGAAACAATTGGCAGGTTATTGTTTGTAGGTAACTGGCAGGATTTTTCTAGTAGGTGAGTGTGTTGATAATAGTGCTTCACACTAGAACCTTTACATGTTTCAGAGGAAATGGCCAGGAATCCAGGTTTGAAGACCTGCCAGTTGATGTCCCAGCTTTTTGCAGAATAAATGCTTCTTTCCAGGTCATTCATGCAAGAGTGCACAGGCTGATGAGAAGCAGCTGAGTTGTTGTTTCCATCTTGAATTTAAGAGGGAATACACAATGTCAGGTATCATAGAAATAAGTATTTAGGTACAATTTTTTTTCAGCACACAAAGGGGTCATGTGATCTTCAACTGTTAAACCAAGGATGATGATTGAATTCGTCAGTATAGATAGTTTTCAAGTGGTTTAACGATTTACTGATCACATAATCGGTTCATCAAATTTGTGGGTACGCCATTGTGGAAGAGGTCAGTTATTGTTTACACAGCAGTTTATTTCAGTATCATTTTTTATACCGATAATGGCATCCGTGTGTTTTAGTTTGTTGCAACAACTATACCGTGGTGATGTGAAACATTCATTTCATTCAATCTCAGTGGTCATAAAACACCAAGGAGAAGCAGCTGAAGCTCGATCATCAAAATGACATCATTTGTGTCTGACAAAAATCATCAAACTCATAAAGAAGGTAAGTGACAGCATAGCAGGCATATTTTTAAACAAGTGTGGAATAATGTACCTTAAATAGCATTAAAGTGTACTTAACACTGTCACTCTCTATCCTGCCAGCCACATACCTCCACTGCAGTCATATGTCCTGGAATCCTCTGCCCTCCTTTTCATCAACAATGTCAAAATACTATTAAACAATTATACTCACAATCACCTGTTTTCTGCAGATCCTCCCAGTGTCTTCAACATCCCACTTGTAAATAAACACATTTTACTTATGCAACCTTTAAGTCCAATAAATGTCACATCACTCAAGTGTAAAACAAACAATTTATTAGTGGATAAAAGTGGCACTTTATTCCCAATCGTTACAATCAGAGCTACTCATATGTTCCACAAGCCTGCAAGTCAAAGGAGAAGCTGACAAAACAAACTGCAAAAGGCCACAAACTTCAGGTTCCCACACCACTACACACATGAGAATAGGTCAGTCCTCCTGGACACGAAGGCTTGTGGCTATAAGCTACATCTGGTGACACCTAGGTGGGTGGCTAAATAAGGACAAACAAAACAAAATTAAAGTGGTTAGTCCACCCTTACAAGACACACTCCCAGATCTTCTGGTCTGCAGGCCATGCAAGGCCCGGGCAGACCACTAAAAACAATTCATTAAACTCAACTCAAAAAGGACAGCAGGAAACAGTACATCTGAAAGTGGCATGTCGTCACACTCACGTGCAGCTGGATGTAGAACCCCCCTTAAAATCTTGTGTGATCACACACACACACACCCCAACAGCAGAAGCACAATCTGACAAACATGTCTGAAAGGCCAAACCTACTCCTTGATCTGCTTGCCTTTCAATCAGTGATGTAGAGCACCAACAGGTGCCACTGGTTACACTTATATGTTCAGAGTTTCTTGCTCCAGTTTATCTACTCTGGGTGTTTTATAAATATATGTATATATATATATATATATACATATATATA
>JARVLU010000002.1:28108413-28122151 GCA_031762415.1 Simpsonichthys santanae | reverse complement strand
GGAGGTGACAAAGACTGCTGAAGCTTGTCTATAAATAACAACAAAACATTTTTTATAAGCACTATGTCTATACAGCACATATGTAAAGTCAATGTAGACTTTAGAACCAGTGTCTGATTGTTAACATCAGAAGCAGGAAACTTTGAAACAACTGACAGCATCATGGGTTTATTGGGAGTTTTAAATCTAACTTGACTGTAACTGATGAACTTAAGGTGCCTTTTAATCAACATAATGACATGTAGAGGGATGGTTGGAAAGCTTGAAGATGGATCTTAAAACAACCTGTTTGGGAAAAAAAAAAAAAAAAGTATAATCCTGACTGGACTGAGAAGCTAACGGCTGGTTCAAGTGGGATCAAGACCAAAAGTACATTTGCAAAAGCAGAAATACTAGTACAGTATAAGAAAGTGCCCAAGGCTTCACCAAAAGTACTACAGCTCAGTTTCTGTTGCCCTGATTGTCCCTGCAAATAACAAAAAGAAAAATCTTTGTAAATTATAGTGTACAGTAATATGAAATTAATAATGGTATAAAGATTTTTAAACTTGCATTGGGATGAGCTGTTATTTAATTTTTGAAGCAAAGTTTTGAGTTATTTTAAGATGGCAGCAATCTACTTATTCTTAGTCTGACATGGACTAGCTGTTAAATTATTGTTCTGGTCAGAATTAAACTTTATTTTTCTTAACTGCGTCTGCGCTAGAGCTGTCATTTCCAACCCGAGCCCTAAGCCCGGCCCCACCCACCCTGACTTCGGGGCAGGCTGGGCCATGAGAATGTGCTGGATGGGCAGGCCGGGTGGGTGTTGGGCCGTTAATTAGGTCAGGATCAGCACAATCCAATTATATGATAATATGGCTTGCCATACTATCAACAGCAAGCTGACCAACCTTGAAAGAGGTAAAAGGTTCAGTTGAGCTTCAGATGGACTACTGCCAGGAAGTGATCCATCACCCAAATGGACGTCCATTCAGCTGCTGCACTCAGTGGACGCACGCGACCGACGACCCAAACAGCTGTATCACAAAGCAGATGTGTCAGAGCAGGGTCTGTGTCTGAATAAATCAGAATGCATGCAGGTTTAAATGTTCTTTGACGGCCATGAAAGTACAAACACCCTCTCAGCACTGATTTTCTGTCCCTTTTATTCAGCTGCTCGCCCCCGACCATTAATAAAAATTGAAAAAAAAAAATGTTTTTTTTTTTTTTCTGGATTCGGACCCATAATTACTGTTAATTCATCAGGTCGGGTGGGGTTTGGAAATTATGACTGCGGGCTGGGGCTGGGTTGGATTGGATTTTTTGGGCCCAAATGCAAGTCTAGTCTGCTCAAATAGCTATCTATGATAGGTAAGACATTTATCGTTCGTAATATTATCACAAAACTTTCACTTTAAAAAACTGAACCATCACTTTAAATGTCTCTGGGATTTCAACGAGCTGAAACAACGTTTCATCGTTAGAGCTTTTGCTTTTCCACTCTGGTTTGAACTTTTACAGAGGTTAAACCTAAGAAGTTTGACACAGACGAGAGGAAACAATAGACTGGAAATATGTGGTCAGTGAGGAATGTTCTGGACTGTAACCTCATCCAGAAAGTTCTAAGTAATATGAAACTATTCCTCCCAACAAGGCCGCTAGTGAAAGTTTCCCTTAACACGATATTATAGTTAGTTCAACCAAAAAGCTGTGCTGTGATTAAAAAAAAAGATGATTCTGTTTCAAAACTCACCTGTAGGTAAGTTATGAACAGCATAAACAACATGTTTTTAATAAAATCAGGTTATTTCATTTGGCGTCTACAAACAAAACAACTTGAACACTCATAGTTTATCTATTTAAAGTGTCTCAGCTGTTCGTTCAGAGTTAGACACAGTTTTTCTTTCATGTTCAGATGAAAGATGTCATCAAGTTGATTCTATAAAGAATGGTAACGCAAAATGAATATTTGATGTGTGTGAGGCGTTCACGACTCACAGACATCAAACACGTCATCAGGTCTTCTGCTGAGCAGACATCAAAGGTCTCCGTTCTTTCTGGTTCCATGTGTCCTTTCATTCCTTTAGTCACCCCCCCAACGCTGGGACTTTTCTGCTTCTTTACAGTCAACAAACCATTTCCCTTTAAAAGTAATGATAAAATTCACTGGCCCAAAGAGGAAACAGAGTTCATGCAATAGCTTTTACAAGAACTTGCACGAGTGAAAGGTTAGACTTTTTTTTTTAGTGATCCCTGAAATGTTGCAGTCAGACTTGACTCCAGTGGCGCCTTAAGTTGTCTTAATAAAACGTCACCTGCTGTTTTTCTTGTGTTTCTTTTCGTCTGTTCAGAAGATGGGGCTGCTCAGCAGGGAGGGGTTAAAATTAACTCACAGCACGAAGGTTTCTTCTTTGAGTCAATAACTTTTTATGTTCACATGCAAGTGTTGATTTTACTCCCGTTTTGCCTCACAGTCCAAAAACTAATTATTTTAAATTAACAGTAGGTCCCAATGCGAGTGGTTATTTGTCTCCTGTGTTATTGCGTTTCTCTAGAAATGACAGGAGATGACCTTTCACCCCATTGACTCCAACCCTGACATGGAAAACCAGAGAGATTCAGTTGTTTATTTATGTAAACCCAACTATTAATGTTTTTCCACCATTCTCTTACAGATTAGCATGAAAAACTGTGTAATATGTTACATTAAAATATAATATATATTATTTGCCGTCCCAAATTTACATGCAAAATTTGTCAAAAACTCAAATTATTTTATTTTCTACAGAAAAATCAACAACGCTGTCCAATTATATGTATAACATGAAAATTGATGACAGTAGTTAGCTTGACACAAAATTGACAGAGTATGTGGAAATAGCTTTGCAAAAAATATTAGATAACCGACCGCTAAAGAACTGAGAAAAAAAAGGAAATTTTTCTAACGTATGAACCAGGTACTTTGTTTCAGATGATTAAACTGACAGCATACTTGCTCAGAGCTTTATCAAAACTGACTGTAATGGCAACATTGTGAAAACAATCTCCTCCAACAGCAAATAATACAGACATTTTTTTTTTTTTTTGCTCTAAGGCAAACAGGAATGATGAAAGAGAGGCATGTCACCTTAAGTGATTTGGTACATTTACTGTATCAGCCGACTATGTCCTGTTAAAGAACCTGAAGAATGAAAGAAAGGCAGACAGGGCAGTTAGTAAACTTCAAATAAAAAGTGATAAACAGCAGGAGATGGTGCGTTTACTGACCTGACTTGTCCCCTTATTCAACCAATGTGTCAGCAGAACAGACGTATTAAACTGCCTGTGACTTCACACGAACACCATTAACTCCCATTCCCTGAGAAAAACAAGAATCTGTTTCTGCATTAGTAATGTCTATGCAAACATGCATCTGTGTGGTGTGCATGTGTGCACATGGAAACAGGAAGCTAATCAACTAAACTACATTCCATATTAATGTGATATATTACTGCTGTGAAGACTAAATCTGATCTTGTGGACTCGGCAAGGGGAATTAATCTATTTCACTTTTAACTAATGACACATGCCACAGGCGTGCAGATGGGATGCTTTCCTGATGCTACCAATTTCTGGTATGTTTTCATATTCTAAGTAAGTTAACAAAATTAGAATCAAGAATATTGTCTCATAAAAATTGAGTAAAGATAAGGATTTTAAAATATATTAACTTTGCACTATATAACTTTAAATAAAAAAGTCACATGTTTATGGAAAACAACAAATGAAAAAGGCATTTTAAAATTACACTGAATGTAACACAATAAATAAAAAATGTTATAATAAAAAATGTAAGTTAATGAAGATTGTAGAAGCAATACAGTGGAAACATGAGAAGATTTAAGAAACATTAAGAAAAAATGGTAAAGCTATAAAAATGGCATTTTCTCATGACATGGTTTGGCTTGGGGTTTGTCACACTGTGGCCATTTCTATAGCAGCTTTTATTGTCTTAAAACAATTTCATTACACAAAATGTTATAAGTGATTATGCAAATGATATTTAATAAAGTTGTACATTGCTACTGCTGTCGCAATAAATGATAATTCACATTAAAACTGTATTGACTTGTGTTCTTCACAGTAATGTTTCACATTTTGCGAAACTAGACAGAATAAGTGTCTCATTAAAACAATAATACAGTTGGTTGAATTGCTTTGAAACATTTGAGAGTGGAGATGTATTTTATAATAGAAAGCCAATAACATCCATTCAGTCTAAATAACAGTTAACTTGACTCATTAGTGTGAATTTCTCACTTTCTCTCTAAACAGGGATTGTGTTGACTGCTGTCTACTACAGGTAAGATACTGACTGCTGACTCCACAGAACCCCACAACAAAAATATCTATACTATCCCTTTGAAGCTACCATTCAAAACACAATCATAAATTGATTTTTGCATTTTTGTTTTTCACTTTAAACTTTAAAGCTGAATTAAATTCCCAAACCTCAGGACTGTAATGTCACGACAAAATACCAATGACGTAAAAATCGTCACTGTTAACTATTATTTTTGTCAGTTATAATAAAGTTTTCTATCTGAACAGCCATCAGTTTTAGTAAACTAATGATTAGGATGACAACTGTTTGACTCTATTTTCTTAAATGGACAAGATCATATTTTTAATGAAAGCAGTTAAAAAGTGATCAGTTCAAGAAACTGCTCTCACATAAAATAGACATGAAAACAATGAATGCCCTAAGAAAATACACACAAACACACACATGGATGCAGGTGACCTTATGGTAGACACCTCATGATTGATTACTAGCCTCAGGCTAACCCTCTCCTTAAATTTCCTGGATTTGAACACTTGCTTCCTGCAAGAATCTTTGCTGCTTTTGGTGTAATTAACTCACCAGAGTGAGGTCATGATTCATGCAAGGGTCTTCCGACCACTGGAGAGGAGACCTGAGACTAGAGACAGTTTTCCAGCTGGAAGGAGCTTAGGAAAGGAGGGGGCAAAAGGTGGGATGAAGGGGGTAAAAGAACTCCATAGCTGGAGTTTAAGGTTTGACTCAGGAAGTGCTGTTTGTCTTGCTGTCATTCCTTGTTCCTACTCTTTATGCTAAGTGTGCAACTTATATAAATTAGTTATCTGTAATTACCACAATGGTTGTTTAGACGTTTCTAAAATTACATAAAATATAATGATATTATACAGTATATATATTCTTCTGAACTGAAATTGAACCTTTACCTAAAACGTTCCCGGTTTTAATAGAGTGTTAAAAAATACTATTTAATATAAACCGTTCCTTTATGTAACTGGGTCATTTATTTCTAATTTCAGTGTATTTCAACAACACATAAGAAACAAAGTCGACAAAAGTGCTTTACAGTTCAGTTAAACTAAAAGGTTGAACAACAATAAAAGAAAAACACAAAACAAGTAAAGTTAAAATAAATTACAGAAGTGCCACAAACCCATCGGTTCTAATTGGATCTCAAATTCTGCTTGAATCAAACGCCAAGAAAAAAAAAAAATGTCTTAAGCACAGATCTAAAAGTTTAACCAGAGGTCTGATTATGAAAAGTAAACAATTCTACAGATTTGGAGAAGCGACTGCACAATCACCTCTTAATTTTAGTCTTGAGCCTGAGACACTGAAAGCATTTAAATCACATCTCAAGTTGCCAACGGGCTTTGTGTTTGGAATATGTTTATGTGACTCGTTATCTTGAACTAACCACTCAAGCAACTTTTACTGGCTTTGACACAAAGAGACAAAAACTGTAAAAATCTCTGCCAGATGCCAACAAATGTAATCTGACTGTAGATTCATCTTCCTCCACAGCCTGATTGCAAACATGTTTTCATTCCTGGCAGGGTGGCGACGACAGCAAGGAGACATCATAGATATGAAAAATGTATTGTTTTTAATATAATTAATGGATGTATAAGCACAAGTGGTTTTATGGTATGTAGTTGCTCATTGACCAATTCAGATAAATTATGTAAAAAGTTTAAATGCTATTAAACAAGGACTAGAAATTATAGGTTTGAATACTTTCAAATTGTTTGGACGCATCAGTAAATCCCATCACATGTGAATTCATACAGACATGCATAAAATAGAAATTCAATTTTTAAAACATTGAGAAAATGTAAAATGCAAAAAAAAAAAATAAATAAATAAAAAAATAAATAAAAATAAACCCTGATTAAATTATTTGCAAATCCAATAAACCCACATTTTATTCACAATGGGACATGGTTACCATATCAAATATCTACAAAAAAAAAAAAAAAAAAAAAAAAAAAAAAAAAAAAAAAAAAAAACGGAACAACTTTTAAGAAAAATTAAGATCATTTTTTATGGCGACATATCAAAACATGGATGTATAAAAGAAGCAATAATTTACTAAAAGAAAGTCATGCAAATGTGAAACAGCTGGAGGAACATTTTGTAACTAATTAGGTTAATTGGCAACATGCCAGTAGAGGACTGGGCATAAAATGATCATCATAAAAGGAAATGGGCACCATTCTGCAGAAAACTATCTTAAAAAGTGGACCAATTTTAAAATAATGTTTCTCATTGGATAATGGGGAAGACTTCCTCTACAGTTTATAATATCATGAAGAGATTTTAAGAATCTGGAGTAAGCTCTGAGCTCCAAGGACAAGGCAGCATGTCTTTATTGGATGGCTATGATCTTTGGGACCTTGGGTGATGCTGCATTAAACACAGGTCTGATTCTGTTATGGACATCATGAGCTCAGGAACACTTCCACAAATCATTTGTACACACAGCTAGCTGTGCTTTCTACAAATGTGGGTTAAAGCTCTATCGTGCAAAGAAGGAACAATTTGTGAACGTCATCTAAAAACTTTTCTACAGAATGAAATTTAATTTCAAATGGACCGAAGCAGAGTGAACTGTTCCATGGTAAGACAAATCAAAATCTGAAATATTTTGGATACCACAGATACTGTTTGAACCTAATTAAAGAGTAGAGGGACCATCAGACTCTTATCAACACACAGTTCAAAATCCTGCCTCCCTGATGGTATGGAGGTGCATTAGTGGCTATGACATGGGCAGATTACGCATCTAGAAAGACATCATCAATGCACAAAAGTACAATATACATGTTTTAAACAATATGCTTTCATAAAGTTTTTTTTTTAAGTGACGACCACAAAATAATATACCACACACTGCCTCCATTACAAGAACGTGGCTTGTGGTAGAAGAAAATGAACTAGTGGAAGGTGCAGAACTGGCTTGCCTGCAGTCCAGATTTCTCAGTAATATAAAAACATTAGTCACAGCATAAAATGAAAAATCCAGCAAAAACCCAAACAGCTAGGAACGTATGAGACAAAGCCAGGACAACATCCCACTTCAAAAACTCCAGCAGCTGGTCTGCTTGGTTCAGGTGTTTACAGACTGGCAATGAGACAAGAGGACTACCAAGTTTTTTAATATGTGTTACTGTGCCATAAATTTAAAAATTGTGAATTGTTTCTGGAAAATTGTAGTTTCTTAGTTTAAACATGTGATATTTTACTATGTTTCACTTACAATAAAATGTGGATTTATGAGATTTGCAAATACAGAAATTTTGTTTTTATTGACATTTTACACATACCAGCCTTTTGGGAACTGATATTATACACAGTGCTGAAGTAAATGAACAACAGTTAGTTGTATTCCACCTTGGATGTGTTTTACTTACACTGTCTAACAAAAATAAAATCTAATCAATACTTTCAGCAAGTTTCAGAAAAAAAACATCAGGTGCTTTAATTTCCTCCCATAGTTAAAAAACACAATTGTTTAATTGGTAGTTTAATGTAAAAGTGCTTGATTGTTTTGTTTGTCTTTATATGGTCCCATAATGGACTGGCAACATGTTTAATGCACATTTTGCTTTTTGCCAAGTGACAGCTGGGATAGGCTGCATCTCAAAATCACACTACAGTATTTACAAAGACACTACTGCTTAATGGAGCTGTGCTTCCATTTAAACAATCTGGGACCGTCCCCCTAACGAGCCCCAAGTTAAATGTCCTCTGAAGTGGCACAGACAGCTTCCACTTAAAAAAAAAATCTAAAATGTTTCACTTCTTCATTACCTGTTAAAACTGTGGTTAAATTGTCTTGGTTTTCACACATAAGAAAGAGTTACATTCTGTTCTGGTCCTGCACACGTGTGCTGCTTCCTTTTGGTTTTGTACTTCTTAAAGTTGGAACTCAATGGCCTCAAATAACCTTGTTAGCTTGCTAATTGAGCCTCTCCTTTTAACAACCATATGGTATTGGTTTCCATCGCCCTGCTCCAATCTAATGAGCTATCCCCTGGGAGAAGAAATAAAACCTTTTAGATTTATAACATCTCCTAAATGAATCTAAGAATTGACCCTGTGATTTGAAAGGTTAAAAATTTACTGCACACTAGCACAAACTCAGCTTATGATCATTATCTCAGACAAAAAGCAGATAAAGGCTTTCTTTTTGTCCAGACTTTATCACTCTTTTACCCTTTCTTCACCCTCCTCCAATTTTTCTCCTTCCCAATTATGGCCTGTTTCTTCTGGTGTGGGTTATGGTGTCACTGACTGAAGGTGTGACAAAATACACAAACAGTATTCGGTCAGAAAAAAGGAAATATTGATGAAAATACCATAAATTTATATGGCAGATTTTAAGATGTTGCATGTCAAATGAAAGCAGGAGGAATGTGGCTTTATTCTCTGCTGCTAAAGTAGCAGGTGTTTAGCAGTTGAGGTTTATTTTTCAGAACTTGTTTTTGTAGAATTTCAATAGTTTTGCATTCCACTGCTGCATCTGCATTCATGCAACAAGCCGTTAGAGATTGTTGTTGCATGACACAATTTGGTGTTAAAAGCCTGAGACATTCTGCAGAAGTGAGGGCGTGCTAACATGAAGCAAAAGAAAGATGACTAGCACCGGGTGAAATTCCACATTTGGAGCCCTAATGTGCAACTTTATCTGTCCCATACGCCATCACACTCACACACATGTGAGGGCTACAAGTTGCTTCCTGTTTCGGCAGCCAACACTTTGCGGGTTAATGAGTGGCACAGTTGATGGAAACCCTCCCCACCATTCCTACCAAATTATTCAGACTTTTCCCAATGTTGCTTTCACTCCACAGTGAGTCATTGTGCCGATCACTCTTCATTTCCTGTCCAGTGAAGGCTTGAGCTGTGTGGTAGCAGTCAGAGTGTGGTACACGGCAGCCTGACACACCACTCATTATAGCCTAATGGAGGTAAAGGTGTTTTAATGACTGGGTCTGGCCTGTTCAGACGGTCAGGTGTCACACAAACCACTCTCTCAGAGCCTTATTACAAATGTCTTACATTTTACACACACTCTTAAACCCAGCATGCGCCTTCATTTTACTGACTGAACAGCTGAAAAAAAAAAGGCTTTACTTTTATGAATATTCCTCACTGCTGTAAATTGTTTCCAATTACGTCAAATTGGTCAGTTAAGTTTTCAATGTATGGTTGGAGTGAGTTACTGAATCACTCCAGAATGGACTGCGACCAAATTAGCTTTGGACTCCTCTGAATGCAAAGTCTCCTGAGTGTGTCTGAAATTTGGTGCCTAACTGCTCTTAATTTTCTCAATTGTTTAAAAAAAAAAAAAATACTGTAACTGAGTGATTAATGGCTCCCAGCAAACGAGACATCTACACCGAGTGTCCCCAAAGTACAGCGGTAGATTAAAAACACACCTAAGTTAAGCTTGTGGGGTATGGAGGTCACACTTCACTAGCGTGCACATTATCATCCGCTCTCCCACCTGGGACCAAAAGAATGTCACGTGAATACATTTCATTGTTTTAATTAATAGGTGCAGAAATACAAGCTCAGCATCAACAACCCGAGAAAGGAAATGAGTGGCATGTGAAAGAGGATTAAAATAACCGAGTTGATAGCCTGTATCACTTACATGATCTTACAGTTCAGCCTTATTGGCATGTCTCCTCTAACTTTATGTGAAAGGTTGGCAGTCTGGAACAGACGGCAGCTGGTGCATGATAAAGTTAAACAGATTAAACTGGTATTTCTTTGAAAGTATGTCAGTGTGACAAAATTAAAGGATTTATATGATGCTAAAGGTCAATGGCAAGTTGTACCATCTGTAAACAGAACTTTGGTGTACAAATGTATAGAAAGGGAAGTTGTTACAATAAATGTATAATTGAATGTATTTCTCCAACTTATTAACTTTTGATATTAAGTAGATTTATGACGACTGCTACAGTTAACTGACCTAAAAAAAAAGACATAAATGTGGCTAAAGATAAGATTTTGTCATTAACTACTGTATTTGAAGTCCACTGTGAGCAAAATGTTATATGAATCAATAGTTAAAAATAAATACAAAATTCATAAAATAATCTTTGAATCAATCTTTGAAAACTTTAAACACAAAAATCGCTAAAACTAAGTCGGCCATAAAGACGTTGTGGTAAAATTACATTATAGTGTAGAAATTGACACATACTTCAAATGCTATTTATTATACAAAAGAGGTGCTATCAACTTTAGCATTAATTGTTGGACTGAATTCAGACATTAATCATTAGATGTATTTTTACAACTGAATAACTTTTGAGTCAGTCCAGTTCAAAATGGCATTCACAGCTAATCAATGATACTGCAACAACTTAAATCATTTGACAAATACTGACCCAAAATTCGGTGTGGTAGTAGAGGGTCACAGTTTACACTGAGCATATTGGTATTTCAGATTTACCACAAATGGTGACAACTCAGTCATTTCCTAACATTAGAGATTCTTGGTCTAAAACTCTGACTTTAAAACATGCAGGCGATATGCTGTTATAGAACACTAGAAACTTGCACCATCCATCCATCCATCCATCCATCCATCCATCCATCCATCCATCCATTATTTTTTATCCGCTTCTTCTTTTCGGGTCACGGGTTTCACTGGTGCCCATATCCAGCAGTCACGTGCGAGAGGCGGGGGACACCTTGGACAGGTCGCAAGTCCATCACGGGGACACATAGAGACAAGCGAGACAACCATTCACTCTCTCACTCACACCTAGGGAGTACTAATCAGCCTAACATGCATGTTTTTGGTCTGTGGGAGGAAACTAGAGTACCCAGAGAAAACACGGAGAGAACATGCAAACTCCAGCCAGAAAGGTCCCCAGCCGGGATTCGATCCAGTGACCTTCTTGTTGAGGGGCAACAGCTCTACCAACTGAGCCACCTTCTGGCTTTATTTCTATTTTTTCAAACATCCCTCCTCTCCTGCTGTTGTGTTTAAATAACCAAACAATGTAAAAACAGCTTCAATTAATTTGTTTGATGAATGTCGTTAGATGAAACACTGAAGCACAAATTACAATGACCTCCTCAGTCCAGGTTTACCAGAAAACACTAACAAGCTAAAGCATTGAAAAATTAACAAGTCATATAAATGCCATTCAGATCAAGCTAACCTGCTTTTGCTTTAGTCCAGATTCCCATAAAGATTGCTACACAGTGTTTAGTCTCTGGAATCAGGTCAGCAAATGTTTATCCTGGCATGTTAAATCCCAACTTTGTCTTTCATTGTAGCCAGTTCTAGTGTTTATGAAAGTGGGACCACCTCAGGGGACGAGTCCTTCACTAAGTAAACTGAGATCCTTGATAAGCCGTAACAACGAGCCACAGGCGTTGCTGCATCTTCATCCACAGTACACTCATCCTCTCATGCTTCTATTGTGCTTTTCTTTTGCTACTCGTTCTCCAAGTTTGAATTACTTTTAAATATAAACACAGTGGAGCTTGGAAGTCTGTGAACCCTTTAACATTTATATAAATATATATGAATGTATTTCATTGAAAATGTTTGATAAATGAAAATTTATTGAGTTTTTTTTACTTGTTTTGTTATTTACAGGAAATGTTTGTTTGAATTGTTTAATAGATAAATAAGGAGCAGATTTAATAAGATTTTTTTCTTCATCTGCTGCCTTTCATTTAATATTTCAGATTTTGTTTTCTAATTACAGTACATATATGTTAATTGATATGTATTTTATTATTATAAAACGAATAAATAAATAAATAAATAAATAAATAAATAAATAAATAAATAAATAAATAAATAAATATATTAAATATGTAATATTGGATCATTTTCCTCAATAAATAAACAACCAAGTATAATAGTTTTGTCTTGTTTGTTTAACTGGGTTCAATTTATCTACTTTTAGGACTTGTGTGAAAATCTGATGATGTTCTTATCACATTTATAAGGAAAAATAGAAAATTGTAACGGGTTCTCAAACTTTCAAGCACCACTGTATGAGTCACAAGTTTTGTGAAGAGAAATGACTAAAGGATATCCCGATCAATAAAAATCTAACCACAACATTTAAACAGGGACTAAAATGAACATAATCTGGACTCCACACTGTCTTTCTCATCTCTGAATATATTTTCAGTGACACAAACTCCAAACACAGGATGAAAAAGCAGATAGAGCGCAGAAAAAAACAAAAAACAAAAAAACACTGAAATTACAAATTAAGCTGAATATGAGGGAGCAATCAACTAAAGGTGTAATAATTACCACGGCAGGCCCAGATGTGCAGGAGAAGCAGAAAGACAAACAATTTAAACCAGAGTTAGCTTCGGCAGATGTGTCTGATCCTGGTCCTTGAGGGTCATTATCTTTCATGTTGTAGAGGATTCTTTGCTCCAACACTTTTGATTTGAATCAGTTGGTGATTACCAGAATTTAACTATTTATTCAGGTGTGTTAGTGCAGGGAAAACTCTAAACATACAGGGTTCAAGAACCAGGATTGGACACCCCTGGGCTAAGAGAACAAGACAAGAGGACCACCCACCCCCCAACCCAAAATAATAAATTGAAATAAAATAAACACAACAATAACACTTAATGAAAACTGTAAACAATACTCCACACAGGTCAGAACAAGTTTTATAGGCCATAACATGTGTAGAGGCAAACGTAAGGGTTTTTATACACAACATGGTTATTAGGTGAGAGAGTGGTGGTGCAGAGGTTAGAGAAGGTGAGCTTGTGCTTAGAAGGTCAGCAGTTTGAATTCCCCTGATGGTATGGTCAAGAATTTGGGTGGGAAAAGTGAAGCGCTCACATCTGCCTCCACCCTCATTTGCCCCAGTCTGGGTTCTTGAACAAAGCCCTTAAACTCACATCTACTCCCCCAGGTGCCCAAGATGGCAGCCCTCTGCTCCACACATGTAGGCTGTGGTAGTTCGGTAGTTGTGGCTGCATCAGGAAAGGCATCTGATGTAAAACAAATGCCAAATCGTCATACCAGTTTGCTTGCAGTGGAAACCACTAATGAAGGGAGCAGCCGAAAGAGACAGACAAACAACAAAACCCCCCAAACATGGCTACAATTAGAAAATCAACTAGAACAATCGTAGTTTGGATTGAAGAACTGTAACCTTTCTATTATGGTCATGGATCCCATTATGACACTTCACATGCAGTTGCTCACATTAAGTGCACAAGTACTAAAGGACTTGTCTACTGAGTATTTTTCTGCTTATAAAAGTTTTTCGTACATACACAAAAGGTTAAATCATGTCATCTGGACAGATAAGATTTAGCCTTTTTTGTATTTATCTACCTGGATGACTGAGCTTACAAACCTACCCCCCCCCCCCCACACACACACACATATATACTGTATATTTAAATATATAT
>JARVLU010000002.1:28022810-28037030 GCA_031762415.1 Simpsonichthys santanae | reverse complement strand
ACGGAACCCGTTCATGGTACATACAAAAATACATGTAGTTTGTATGCAGACTCTGAGCTCCTGAAACAAGCCATTACCTGCACAATGACAAACTCCAGCAGGATGGGCAGCTGACTGATGTCTCCTGGAGGAATGTCAAACAGGAAGGAGGCGTTGCAGACCGTGCAGGGCTCTTGTGGAGTTTCTCTACTGCTGATTAAAACTCCCTCGTGGTGCAGGTTAATCACCACCTGGTAATCTTTGCACAGGAACACATGATTTCAAAAGGTTTGTGACACTTTTCACCATAAATGAAATTAAAGATTCAACTAACATTCTCCAAAGGAATGCATATCACCCATCAGCTTCCACATCAGAGATTAAAATCAAAAGTTCTGGTCAAACCTTGTAAATGACTTTGTGCATGAGCTCATGTGGCCTTAGCGCTGGAGCATGTGTTGAAGATGACTCAGCTGGTTGTACACCAAATTTTAACTTTGTGAAATTGACTGATCCATTTCTGTGTTTGCTAAGGTTGATTATCTGTGGCAGCCATCTTGAATTTGATTGACTCCAAAGGGTGAACAGTTCATATAAAATCAATCAGTTTTTCAAAGTTTCACTAAAAATCAGTAAAATTGGTTTGTTGGCTTTTTTTGCAAAAAGACAGAAGTATGTGATCTTTGCCAGGAAGCAAAAATGTTTTATTCTATAACTGCATATGTTAGTAAAATGACCAAAAAAAAAACAAACAAAAAAAAAAAAGGGAAAAAAAGCATGTTTCCAAGCAAGTTTAGCCTTTTGTTTCACATGTATGTCCATTTTTATTTTTCCAATTTGATCATTTAAAACTTCTGTCTATTCAATAAAGCTGAGCAAAAATAAATGTTTCACTTTTATGAGAAGCAAAGGATTATGTCAAAGTTTGTTACTTTACTTGACATATGCTATGCAACTCAATTTTTTTTAAATAAAAGTATATACTGTATATTTAGGTCTTACCTAATAGACATATTGTATTAAGAAAATAAATCTCAATCTCAATATTTCTATGTGCAGGCTCAACGTTTAGACGCTCAAATCAGTGGTGTAGTGTCTGTGATATACGGGCATACGGAGAATACCCAATAGAAAAAACTCAAGAATTCCAGTATACCCACTTCAAAGTTCCCATTGATACATGACAATAGACACGTGTCATTGATATGTTAAACGGCTGTTAAAACACTTGTGTAACAATCTGTCTGTAGCGCCTGTTTATTACATTTGTTTATGCAGCGGATTATTGTATACTTGATATTTCTGTACTTAGTACTTAATACTTGAACATGTTTAATTTGATACTGTTTTATAAATTCTGTAACATGTTTTTAATATAAAACCAACTGTTGTACTGTTTGTTGTTCATTTATTCAAATACTGTATAAGCATCAGAGAAATTTGGAGATGTTCAATATGTTTTAAAATCTAAATACAGTACATTTGGTGTCTAAGCACAGTATACCCACTACAAAAAAGTAGACTACACCACTGGCTCAAATGCAAACACATATAATGAGATCAGAGTTCCCATGTGTGGAGACTGGAAACATTTCCTGAGGACTGTAAACAGAGACGGATTAAACTACAGCATCATTATAACAAGGGATGATCTCGTGCTGCACTCATCCTCTGTAAGTCATCACTTAATCCTCTAAATATTAAAAGCAAACATAGGGAATTGTTTTACCTCTGCCCCGGAAGAGCAAAACATAGTTTGCACAGTTAGCTTATGTGCAGACAGAGTGTTTGTGCATTTAAGGGACTTCAGATTTGTTTTACCTGCTGCAGATGATGATGATGATGATGGTGTGTGAGGGAGGGTGTCCAGGTTCACAGCTTTGAGGATGCTGGCTCTTATGCAATGGTTCACAGCCTGATACTGGAGCTCAATGAGCAGCAGTGCATCCTGGGAGCTCCAGCTCTGCAGCGACTGGGTGAAAGTTCAAAGGGCAGAAAGGGAGTCAACAAGACATACAACACGAAGCTGTGGAGTGCATAATGAAAAATAAAAATCATGGTTGAAAAATGAATGTGTGGCCACTTTTTAATTTTGCCAAGTATGTCAGAACATTTCAGGTCACGTGTTGAACCAACAAAAACAACTAAATCAAATAAAAACTAAAAAGCTCAAAAGAAGTCTAACAACAATTGTTTGCTTTTAGTCTGTCATGACGGTGTGGAAGACAGGAGTCATAGGTCAGAAGGTCACCAGGTCAGGAGCAAACTAGAATCTTCAACAAAAATCAGGCGAGCAAGAAAACCATAAAAACAAAACAACCGATGAATCAACAGCGAGCTAAATAAAACCAGTATAAGATAAGGGCTGGAAACATAACTGAATGAACAACAGGTGAACTGATTATAAACTGCTGTCAGGTGTGAATGAAGCTGAACGAGATGAGACGTGGACGGAAATAATGTTAAAACAACAAATTCATTTTGATAATAACTAAACTTTGTAATGATCTGAGCAAAGAAAATGCTCCCAGTTTGATACATGAACTGTAGATGTGCACAGAGAACAAAGAGCAAAAGCAACTCATTGTCACCATGGTAACCATGCACCTCTGTCACTCCCTGATAGCACGCTTGCGAGGTAGACAAAAATGCTGACCAAAAAGTGAGCCTCAAACAAGTGGTTGCTGTGCCATGAGCAGCAGGTGACTCTTGCATTATTTTTAGGATTCCACAGAGTTTTATAAAAGAGAGCTGACAAGTTCATGAGACTCTTTCCTCCCAGTGTGGACAAGTCTTCAGCTGAATAAGAACTGACATCTGTGGTAGCACAGGTGTGATGTTTTCTGAGGGGATTTGTGTGAAAGCTACAAGCTGTAGCAGTGAGAGACACACTGGGAGAAAGGCATCTAAATACAGTACTGTATGTCTATGTTCTGGTGTTTTGGTGCATAATTCATACATGTTTTTATGTAAAACAAGTTTATTTTAGAACCACAGGCTGTGAAAACAAACAAAAATCAGAAATAGAAGAATACAAATGTTGCTTCAGTGCTAATGCAACAAAGTAAAGTCAGGTCATCTGGACAGTTTCTTTTAATTGAAACAATTTGTCCTTCCTCTAGAGTCTAGAAGACTTGATCAATCAGAGGAGCTGCAACAAACTCAGTCTTATAAATGATGAAAGGCGAAACGTTTCAACAAAAAGAAACCGTCCAGAGGATCTGACTTAATTTTGTTGGATTTTTCTACCAGGATTATTGAGCATGGATCAGGATGTGTTCAATGCTAATGCATTAGCACACTCATTAACTTTGAATATTTAAAAATACCTTAAACAGTTGAGATTATTTTAAGTGAATGCATTTAAAGCTAATTTTCTCCCCTAAGTATTAGACAATAGGACCTTGTGTGCCTTTTTGGTGATGTCTTGTTTGTATCAGCCAATAAAAGAGCATGTTGACTCATTTGGGACTGCTAAACCACAAAAAAAAAAAAAAAAAAGATTTCAGTGTTTAAACCTAATCACTTAACAAGAAACCTATAAAGTAGTGAATGGTTGAAAAGAAAAGAAAAATAAAATTTTAGGTCCTCAATGGAGCGTCCCTGCTACATGTTACTCTTCTTGTTTTTTAAAGCAAACATTATAGTTTAGACATGCGTCATGATGACGTTTGCTCCATCGATGGGTGAGAAAATCTGCTTTCAGGAATTACAGTCGACCACTGGTTTATTTATTGATGGAAACAATGTGCACTGGTGGAAGAAACAGAAGAAAATGACATCTACTCTGATTCCAAACATCAACTCATGTCAACGGATACCTCTTCAACATTCAGGCCGGTGGGGACGAGCTCTTGAACGAGGTGAAACGGATGCTCTGGTCTCCAGGCTCTTCCTCCACATTGGACCTCTACTTCCCCCAGAGCGGTGCCTTTTGCGCTTTGACTGCTCTGCTTGTATACAGATAATCTAAGTTCACAGCTCTGGAGCTCCTGCACAGAGCTCACACTCACAACCAGCGTCAGGCCGTCGGATTCACGGCTCCGACATGTCGCCGGGGTCGGACAGGTGTGCAAAGGTGGCAGACTGCCCAGTACAGTCACATCCTCGAGTCTCTGAGGCACCCCAGTGAGGTTTAAGATGGTGACTGCTAAAGTCTGCTGCTCTGGAGAGAAGGCCATGGTGAAATGGAGGCAGGGTTTAGATGAAAATGGTTTGATGTTTGCGTTGGATCCATAGTTCAGTGGAACCAGTGGAATTACATTTCCAGGCATCACTGTGGCGTTAAACACGTGCCTGGTGAGTCTGCTGTGCTCGTTGCAGGATCTGTTGTCTCCAGTGACTGTGCAGCGCCTCTCCAAAGCTTTACACGTCTTGATCAACAGTCCTGGTTTGGGCATCGAAGGCAGGGAAGCACGACTGGGATGTATGGGTTTATAAAGAGGCGTGGCTTGCAGCGGTGAGCTGAAGCGGCGAAGGGAAAAATACGATGTTGCCTGTTCATTTTCTTCACAGTTGACCTGAGCCTGATCAGAAAACTGCCGAGAGAGAAATTCCTCCTGAGAAGGGGCCAGGCTGGTGAACGCAGAGGGGTACTCCAACGTGTCTCCATCCAGCTCCCCATGCAGCTGCCTGGATGCAGTGGTTGTTCCTGAAGAATGCAGATGCTGAGCAGAGGTTACGGGCTCACCAGAAGCCTCGGCTGATGTGACGGAGGCCTTGTCTTCTCCCGAACAAATCAGGCTTTTTTTCCAGCAGATAATACATCCCAGGATCAAAGTGAGGCAAAAGATGATGAGGCCAACCAGAAGAAGGATCTGAAGATGGACTGTAGAAATAGAGAGGAACACTTTAGAGCTTTGTTATACTATTATCTGTCAGTCATGGTAAAACACAGCACAGCGTTCATGTCTAAAGGTTTATCAGCAGCAAAATAAAAAAACACCTTAATGTTCTGTGATGTTTCAGGCTGTTTGTTTTGAGGTCTGCCCACATGGAGCCGAGATGGAGTAGAGGTAGGGCAGCCGACCTGGGGCCAGAACGTTGTGGTTCGACTCCCAGCTATTCATGTCATGGTTTCTCTGAGCAAAACACCTAGTCCCTCGTTGCTCCCCGGGCACCTCTGCCCGCTGCTCCACCTGGTGTATCTCACGTGTAATGGGTTAAATGCAAAGAACTAATTTCACCATTGTGTGGAAACATACAGTGATGACCATCTCTGACTTCCCTTCACATGTCAGGCA
The DNA here is from genome assembly GCA_031762415.1 of Simpsonichthys santanae. NCBI lineage: Eukaryota > Metazoa > Chordata > Actinopteri > Cyprinodontiformes > Rivulidae > Simpsonichthys > Simpsonichthys santanae. Next base: position 28,031,808 of record JARVLU010000002.1, on the reverse strand, counting down.
GTCATCAGCGTGTCCACCTGTACCTGCTGGTTGCTCTGCTGCCTCTCACCTGCTCCATTTACGCTCCCTCCAGTCACAGACACCTGGCCAGATTATCAACAGCAGTTCGGTGTGCATCTGTCCAACGTTACTTCTTCATCAACTTTTGATCTCCTGGTTATGACTGTGCTTCTCTCTGGATTTTGCTGCTCTGCCTTGTCCCATCAGATTCTACACTTCTCTGCTTTCTGGACATGGACCACGGACACAGATTTTGACCTTGGCCCTCAGACTGCTCCATGCCTGATTGTCTCACTGTTTGCCTCTGTTTCCGACCATCGCCTGCCTTCTAACCACGTCTTCGCCCATCAGTCAGGATTTGCCTTTAGACAAGTTGTGAAGAGAGTTGTCCTGAGAGTTTCCTGTGATGATTCTAAGGTTGACACAATGAGATGCAGAGCAGCTGATTCATCTAAAAGAGTTACTGGTGAACGTTTGTGACCAGTCTGTGGCTCCCACCAGATCCTTAATAAATCTTTTAACACGTCTTCTGTGCTTCGTTGAGTTATCAGGTCCAGACCTTACAGGTTCTTATCAGTTCTTAAATTTTATTCAATATAGCCAAAACAACTTGAAACATTAAAGCCCCCAGTTTTTTTTTAAATCAAAAACTAAATCAAAATGTAAAAGTCATGTATAAAAACTACGTGCTTCCTGACTTTATTCCAAACTTGTTTTCTGCTCTCTCTCGTCACATCTGGTTCAAGTTCTCTGTTTCACATCCACCCTGTGATACTTTTTCTCCCTCTGTGTTTATAGTCAAAGGTTTTTGTTCATATTAAACACTTTGTTGTGCATTCTACTTTGTGACCTGTTGCGTTTCTCCTTGAATTTTCAGTCTGGACAACACTTTTCACTTTGGTTAAAAGTCTCCATGGTTTAAATCACCTGCCTGTTTCTGGAACCTGCTCTAGATTTTCCCACCACCACTGCAGATAACGTTGCATGACACTATCATGTGAAAGTTTTCACAAGTAGCAGACAGATGCTAATCGTCTCACAACTGGATGTCCCGGCATGTTGACCCCAAGGTCGGAGGAGGAGAGGCTCAGAGCAACAAAGACCCAGGAGCTACACAGCTAACACATAAAATGATAAAAAAAAAATTCTAGCCGTGTTTGAAAAAAATATTGGACACAAACTAAAAGTCAAACATGAGGCCATCGGTTTGACACGCAGCTGAAGTACATCTGGACATTGACCTTAAACCTAGAAGCTAATCTGCAACAGAGAGGCTAAAAAGAAAATCCAACATGTTCCAGATGTTCAGCCACTGCTCAGACCTCGGCTTCAGATTAGCATCTTAAAGCAGCGTTTAGGACAAAACGTCTTCCATGAGGCTGATTAGGTCACACAAAAAACTATTAAATAGGTTATTGCTGCTTCAAGTGGTTCTACAAGTTAATGAATCATGGCGTGCACTTAGTTTTTCATATATTGAGCATTTTGGCTATTTCATAAATAACCCAGCATAAGACGTTATGAGTGTTTTTTTTCTTCTGCCTTTACTAAATTTAAAATCTGGTGAAGAAACAATGTCTTGATACAAAACCCCTCAGAAGGTGAAGCAGTCCTGCTTCAGGTCTATATTGTGTTAGACAGGTGAACCTGTCATTAAACTGATTGTGTTCACTGTGAAAATATTACGGGAATAATCCTGTGCACTGGCTTTGAAACTACGGTGACCTATGATTAAAATGGACGAGTTTCAAAATCCCCAATCTGTGACCACTGTGTCATAAACTGAGGCTTAAATGATCGTTAACCTGCATAATAACTTCCTATTTGATTCCTGCAGCTGAAACAGTTTTCAAGCTCTGGAAAAAGTGAAGTTCATGCAAATAAAACTAAAGAAAAGCCAGAAAGTCCTCCTGGAGGCTGCTATCATAAGAGAATGATATTTGTGCATTATTTTGCTAAAACAAATTGCAGCATTTCAAGTGAGTCATGTCAGGCAGCCATTAATTATTTTGTGAAAATGTCCAAAACCTTTCTAAATAAAAATAGACGTCTCGTCCACATCTGTTAAGATGACAATGCTAAACTGGTTCTAAAAGTAAAAGTTAGCACATACCCAGTCCAATTAAAAGTGAAGCCATAATGAAAAAAAAACATCTTACTGCAATTTAAACATTTACAAAATGTTTTTAGGCCAATTTATCTCAGTTAACGTTGACATTTTATCTGCTCAGTGGGTTTTCACTGGTTGAAAGTAAATTATTCACTTGTAACAAACAAACCTATTGAGTTATGTTTTGACATGAGCATATCAGACTTCATCTCAAACGTTAATATACATTTTTTCCTGACTCAGGCCTCTTGAAATAAAATACACCTGGTCTTATTCTACCTTTAAAGCAGGCTTGTCACTGTAACCGTTGAGCACATACAGTACCTTCTAACTGTTTGGTGAAGAGGACCTGCACCAGAAGCCAGAAGAAGAGGATGACCATGATGCCTTCGATCATGCCTTTGCAGCAGAAAAGCAGCACGGACTGCCAGAGAGGCTGACCTGGGTACTCCTCATCATGGTAAGGCATGGCGCCAAAAGTATACAAGGGATTTGTTCCAGCCGGCTCACAAACATCCAGAAGTAAAAGTCCAGAGGTCCTGGGAAGAAGCATTGCTTGCCTCAGTTTTAAAATTACATCTTGACTTTCTTTCTTGAAGTTTTCTTCTTGAGATTTGCCAGTTTTAGAAGAATGAAAACCATTGTTTTGAAAAGAGACAAAAACAAGAACAAAAACCTACTTATTACACAATGTCCACAAATATCGTATCATCTGAATCTTCCAAAGTTACAGGCAGTTCTCAGCTGCTGCAGAATTTAAAATCCCATTCAAATGCCCCATATGTTGTTTATTCCAGTCCTCATCAGAGAACAGTGATGTCCTCATTTGCAGAGTGATCTGAGCAGCATCACTCCTCCCTGGTGGGGGTGGATTGTGGAAATCGGCCGCTCATAATACCTCTGTAGCATCTCTGTCCTGCTTCATCCCAGATGCCATCAGAACTGTCACTACTGGATAACTATCATGGCAGTAAATCCTCCAACCCATCCCCCACCCTCATCCTCTCATCCAGGAGCTCCCTCCTCCTGTGGCAGAGCTGAAGGACGACAGAGTTAATGCTCAACTAAAACTACTCATGTAAGCTGTAGATTTTTGGCATGGCGAACTCGAGCTGATGTTTTATTGGTGCTCACTGATTTGGTTTGTTAAAGTTGAAATTTGAATCATAATGAAAGTGATTTTAAAATGCAGAGATTTAGGGAAAAATATGTGAATTAGTCCATTTAAAAAATATGCTAATTAACAGCTTTTATCAGGATGCTAATATATCAAATAAAGAACTGTTTCACTTGACACAAACTGGTTACAGCAGCTCCACCAGTGACTATCCTCTGTACTGCATCACAAAACCAGTGGGTCTGAAGTGTACAAACATTAACTGTGCCTTTCAAACGGTCTTCAGAAGTCCAGAAAACTTTCTCATGGCTTTTAGGAACTTCTGATAAGTTGATTTCCATCATCTGAGTCTTATGTGTCAAACTCAAGGCAAATGTGGCCCTTGTTGAAATCTTATCTGGCCCCCAAGGTGTTATTTAAAATGTAAAATACTTTTATCATTTTAATTTTTTTCAGTAATCTTTGATTATAATGTCAAAAGTGCAACAGAGAACATCAAATGAGATCAATCAAACTCTTGTTGAAGAACCTGCAACCAAGAAAAGATGTTTGATTTCTGACTTGAGTTAATGTAGATTCTGAAGCCGTCCCTTAGTTTGAAAAAGGTTTTAATTTTAGCCCCAATGTCAACAATGGCCTTCAAAAACAGGGTTGTAAGAGACATTTTGAAAGACTGAAATAAATTTAAACAGTCCGTCCTCCACTTGTTCTGGAGTCAGGTTGCTCAAGTCCTTCTGGGAAGACTCCAAGGTGTTCCCAGACCAGCTGAGAGACTGGAGCTGAGAGCTACATGTAACAGCCAGTGTCTCTATGTCCTGGGCCGTCCCCTCCCAGTTGGACCTGTCCAGATCACCTCCCTCCTCTTCAAACCAGCTGTTGTTCTGTAATTCTGACGTTTTACAGCTGGAGACACTTCAGTTCAAGATGGCATCTCCAAATGGCTATAACTCACATTATACAGATATTCAGCTCATATGTGGAGTGGTAGTAGTTGAGCAGCATCCCCAGCAAATACTCAGAGCAGTACACTTATTGTGCAAGTCTGTGGCACTGCTCATTTGCTTATTTCAGTAAAACACAAGTTTAAATTGTCAAAGCGATCAATGCACATCAACTTTTGAACTCAACTCAACTCAACATGGCTTCAGCAGCTAACTAGCAAAGACTTTGAGCTAATCTTCAGTGTAGCTCCAAGCGCTAACACATTGAATAAGATCTTGTGGCGTTGCACGTAATTTTAAGTTTTGACCAAAACAAACATAACTTTGTCATTTCATAAGTCCCTCGTTTATTGCAGGGGATCCGTACCCTGAAAACCCGCGATAAGTGAAAAACTGTGAAGTAGGAAAAGTAGAGATTTTAAACCTTTCCCACTCTTGCAATATTCTAAATGTTTCTAAACTCTAAAAGAGCATAGCATGTCATGATGTCAGCTCCCTGCCTCCTCTGCTCTTTGCCGCCTGCAAGCGCTCTTGGCCACGCCCACTTCTTAGCTCTGCACAACAGCTGATCAGCTGCAGCAAGTGCTAAATAATTTTAAACTATTTATTTTAAATGAACATTCCATGCCGATTGTGCAGCTCATCCATCAATCAGCCAATTGTGTGTCATGTCCAGTCTTATTACCGGCGACCCCCTTGATCCAAAATGGAAGAAGTTGGTTAAAGATAATTGATGGATGGTCCAATATTATTTTGAAAAACTGCGATAGAGCGAGTCCACGATAAACAAACTGTGAAGTAGCGAGGGACAACTGTATCTTAAGTTTAATAACAGCATAAAAGCTTTGGGAGACCTTTAAGGAATGCTGGGTTTTTAATTGAGCACGTTTTCATTTCTTCATTTGGGCTGAGCAGAAAGTGTGAAGAGTCTTGGAAAAGCCTTTTTAGGAGGTTTTGAAACGGTCGGTTCAGATCAGCTTTTTGTACAAGAGCTGATTAAATGTGATTTGATAAGAATCCAGTAGACATTTGTCTTTATTACAATCAGCATGTTGTGCTTTCACAAGCAGCATTCTTCACCACGATTCATTTATTTCTCACGGCTTCACGCCCAGAAAAAAAACTGCAACTCCAGCAGAGTTCAACATTACGTATTTTAAAAGCAGGCAGATTTACAGTGGCTTATTTGTTTTTAATGATTTTTTCTTTTTTTGTAAAGATATGTCCATTTGATTGTCCACATACAGATTATTTTAGCACGTCTGAATGAACACATGCTGCATTTAGAATTGTTTTTTTCCATTCAACCTAATTGCATATATAACAGTGGAATGAGGTAGCCATGTGTCAGTGTTCATTTGGAGGTCATTACCAATACAGTCTCTGCATTTATACAAATATAACAGCAATATATTAGATACAGAAAGGTCCAAGAAACTTACCAACATGGGAAGTCAAATGAGGTAAACGTTGCATCAGTTTGATATAATTCCCTGCACAAACATTGTCTAACTTTCACAGCTGACGAGTTATAAATGTCTAGAAAATTAAATCCAAATGATTAAATAAAACATATATGTCTACATTGTTGTTTTAGCTTCTAAGTTTTTATGAAAACTAACAGTGTGCATATTCCCTGAAATCTATGAAAAATACACAATTAAACCAAATAATCAAAAATGGTTCCCACAAATATGACAACACAAAATGGGCTTCAGTTCAGGAGCTACGACTCTGAGCTAAGGCGTTTGGTCTTCATTAGCTGCACGCTGACAACTAAATTCTTCTACTCTTGCCGTCTAAATAGAAGTTGCTGAACTACTTGATAAATGATTCATGAGTGAGCTCTACTGTGGATTTTCATCGTTTTCTGCTCTGAAGACACTTGGGAACCGTCCTTATGAAGTCTTTCAGACGATGATGCGTTTGTGTTGACGGTAATTTAACAGGCACTAGAGTCAACTGGTCTGAGTTAGACGAGGACAAACGTCTCATTTCAAAAGGCAAGGACAATACTGAGAAGAAATTAAAATGGCTTCCTGCAGTGTAGGATTTCCCTGAAGTTTAAACATTTCATTTCCGAGAAGAGAAACAAAGTTTAGCATGTATTTTTGTTTTGACTCCACAGTTTTAAAAGCTTTAATTTGGTCCCTTTGAGGAGGTGGAAGATGTAGACGATGGGCTGTGGGAGGAGAGCGCGCTGAAACCGCTGGTCCCTGCAGGAGTTACGGTCTGCGACGAGACCGGAGCCGCTGGCTTCTGGGCTACCAGCGTTCCTGCAGCACAGAAAATCACAGACAATCTGAGAAATCCATGCTCGTAGCAAAGTGAATATTTAATAATGACGTTCAACAGGTTCATGAGATTATGGCTAGTCTTAGATTATGTTTACGCAGCAGGCTAAAGCAGCCCAAATCCAATTCTTTTTGCCCATGTGACCCATATCAATTGTTTATAACAGTATGAACATGAGAAAGCACTTCTCATTTCCAAGACAGGTTTTTTTAATTTATTTTTATTTGGTACAAAAGCAGATACATATCAGATATGTATCTAAGTGACCTCCATCCAAATGCTCATGTCACTTTTACATCATCGAGGTAGGGCGATGTGGATTTATCCAAGTATTGGTAGTACTGACACAAACCTCGTGCAGTTTAATTTTTTAACAACATGTCCTGGATGACAGAATCTACTGCAACACATGATACAAAGGTTGGTGTCAGACCATATCAATACAAACACGACAGGATCAAACTTTGACTTAATTTCACTCAACATTTTAGTTCTGATGACACAATTTCAGAATCGATACACACACTGACATGTGAAGCATCCATAGTTACTGTAATTGGCACCGTATAAGTCACATCTATTATGCGTCACCACTGACCACATGGAAACATGGGCCGATGTGGCAAAAATCGATTGGCTGCCAAATGGCAGCCGCAGGAGCATGCACAGGACTTTAACAAGATTAACACTTAAAAACAATTGTTTAATTGAAACCATATCAAAAGGTGTGTCAGTTTAACTTTTCCTTAATAAATGCACTTTAACCTCCTAGGACCTGGCATGCACATATGCAAGAGTTCAGGTCTTAAGAGGTTAATGGTCAATCAGCTGCATTTCTCCAGGACGGCGCAGCAAAATGCAGCTGATTTGACGTTTGCTCAAGGAGTTCCAGAGCGAGACGACGGTGGCTTTTCTATGGCAAGCCAAGTGTCTCATTAATAGCCACTTTTACCTATTAATGAGACACTTGGTTTGCCATATTACTCGAGCGCCCTCTTGTGGTGGAAAATGGTAGTGTTCAATATTTTCCATGTCAGAATGAAGAAAATCGTCAGATTTCAGCCAAAAATTGGGTTATGAATATGGAACAAAGCATAAATAGGTCACTTTGCTGTATAAGTCGCAGGCATGCCAATTTATGCAAAAAAACTGACTTACACAGTGACAATTATTGTATTTCTGTAAACGGCATGCTGTGAGACGTCACATCTTCTGCACGTGCGGGTTGCATCAGGACCATCGAGTGTTTTACACTGAAGTCTAATGACGGTAACATTTAATTTATAATGTCAACAACCACAAACATTTTTAAAATAAAGTGGATTCAAGCAAATATAAATTAGAGTTGAGCATTAAAAATGGCATTTAGGCAAGACAAAAGTGGATCACTGCCATTTTGAAACAACTTTGATCATAAAAAAAATAAAGAAATCAGAAGTTTAATACAACTTTAGAATCCTCTATATGGCTGTCGCTTTTTCCATTAAAGATTTTTTTGATTAACAGGAAAGTCCATGGTTATTTGTAAGTGCAAATATATTATAATATAATAGGGGGAGTGGTGGCGCAGAGGTTGGATAGGGTTGCCGATCAACTCCCTGGACCATCATCACCAAAAAATGTGGGTGGAAAAAAGGTGAAACACCCACACCTGCCTCCACCCTCATTTGCCCCACTGGGCTCATGAGCAAGCACTTTAACACCCCCCCCCCCCCCACCCCACCCCTCTGCTTCACATGTGTGCTCACATGTGCAATGGGAAAAATGCAGATAATTAAATTCCCTAATGGGGATTAATAAAAGTACAATTTAATAATGAGCAGCAAGAAGGTGCACTGAGGGACTTACAGCAGGAATATCCCAGTTCTGCCTGAAAAAACGAGTCGTGTGAAATTGATGGTAAATGGTTTGATAAATAACATCTGCATAAACTGCTGCAGTCGTTTGAAGACGGCAGAAAACTGCTTTAACCTTTGACGTCAAAAAGACTGAACTATCCCTTTATTACATCAGCAGGGGTTTCCAGACTCACCTGAATAAACAACACCATTGACCTCCACAGAAACGCTGATGCTGGCCGGTCCGTTCGTAGAAATGCTCAGAGACAAATCCTGCTTTTTCTCTGCGAGACAAAAACTTCAATTAATAGATTTTTAACTGAAACGAACAATAAAATAAAATCTACTTTGCACGAAGAGTAGACAGGAGTGTTTTTATAAAACACTGTTCCAGGCAGACGTCACTCATTACACTCTGACCAATACACAGATGTGGTTCTGAATCTGACTACTGTATTTTTCAGACTATAAGGCGCATTTAAAATCCTTGAATTTTCTCAAAAATCAACAGTGAGCCTTAAATGCACTTTATTGTCCAAAAATATGTTATGTGCAAACTGGAGAGCAGAGAGTTGGAAAACAAAGTCTAGATCTGTGCGAAATGAAAAGACGGCTTCATGAGTGTAACACACACACACACACACACACACACACACACACACACACACACACACACACACACACACACACACACACA